>PVJH01007034.1:0-95900 GCA_004026705.1 Nesogale talazaci | reverse complement strand
GGAATTTTTTTCTTGGGCTATTTCTGTTCAAAATATGTGAGCATTTTTCTTACTTTTTTGGTTTTCTCTGTACTGTGCTTAAAGGTATCTTCTTTGCCTGAACTCTATTCTGTTAAGAAATTCTACAATGTTGCTCTAGGTCTGTCAAAAAATGCCCAAGGAAGGTCACACTACAAGCCTCAGCTTGAACATACTCAGCTCCAGCTCCGTGGACCAGCAAAACCAGATGCCCTAATTGTGTTCTGAAAGGGACCCTGTTCCACAAATTAGGCTCCTGTCCCCAAACATTGAGTTTCACTTTCTGTGTGGGCTGGACATTCATCACTTTGTCTCATATTCTGACACCTGACCCTATTGTTGCTGCTTGTCTGATGCTCTTTTGTTGTCAAAGCTGTCTACTTTGCAGAGGAGTTTGAAGGAACAGGGATTTCAGGGCCAATGATGATGTTCCACTCTTGGCTCTTCTTGCTGCCACTGAGATATCTGCTTCCTACTCCTAAAATTACTAATTTCATATTCAGCAAGGTGGAAATCACAATTAATCCCGTTAATGGTGTTTCAAAATTGAATTATAATCATATCAGTATCTTCTCTTCTTTTAAGAAATTGATTGGAGTTATTTGACTGGATTTTTTCCCTTCTATCTCCTCTCTTTTTATTTTCTAATTTCTCATGCACTCTGTCTTTCTAGAATTCACTATGTGTAAGTCTGCAGAATGGAATGGACTGGAATGTCACATCACAAAGGCTGATTTGTTTTTCTTACCTTAGTAGATACAGGTCCTAATGAGGCATCCATTTAATTGTCTTCTGTAATAGAGAAAAGAGGTGTTTGGAAAATGAAAATACTGTGTAATGTATGATAAACTTATAATGAAATAACTTGGAATTTGAAGGATTGGGTAAATTGGCATTTAGTTGGAAATAATTAATTCACAAAACTTAAATTTCTAGGAGTCAAAAAGGGGATACATACTATATTCGACATTTTTGTTTGCTTGTTTTAACTGAATCTTGGCACATATATAATGGCTAAATTTATTACTATCCTCAATTTGGCAGGATCAATTGCCCCTTACTACATTCTTCTGTAGGTCAATACAGGGAGAATAATTATCTTCTCCCATAACCAAATGGCAAGAAAAAAATCTGAATCTAATTTCAACCTGAAAGATTTATCTTTAGTCTATTTTCTAAATATGGACTAGAGTATTAGAAATTTTTGAGTGCTTAAAAATCCATAATAACTTCAAATGTCTTGAAAGATTTGTATATCTCTGTGGACAAAGGAAAAGCTAAAGGTATTTGGAGGTATCTTCTGCAATCAAACATAAATCATTTGAGAATTTATGATATATGAGGAAAACTGAAGTAGAAAGGAAGATTCATAGAGAGCAAGAGCTCTGATTTTAGGCTAGTGTATTTCAGCCAGCAATTTCAAAGTCATCTAATAAATTTTTGTCATCATGTGTGATTCATCTGGGATTTGAAAAAAAAAAAGGTCTCTGCATATCTTTGAAGGCTCTTGGTGCAAACAAATCTTGGGATTTCTGGCCTCAAAATGGAAAGAAAACATAGTACATTGTGTTAGATTCAGGTTTTTTTTTTCCCCAGCGTCAAACGAAATAGCGCAGAAATCATTATCTCCTATGATCTTAATTCATATCCCTTCTTGGCCTTTGGGCTAAGATCAAGTGTAGGATAGCAATTGCATGTTGTGACATGCCAGCCAGTTGGTTCTGACTCAGCAATCCTTTGTCGAATAGAACTAAATAGCCTCATAATTGCCCTTGTGCTTGATTCCCTTTCTACTGGGATTGTGTGTATCCATTCCTCCCTTACGACTGTCACTGCACGTTACCATGCATCATGTTGGTCTCTGGGGGATGGCCTCTCCAGGTAAGATGTTCAAAGATAAAGGAAGATAAAGTATCGCCATCCTTTCCTCTAAGAAGCATTCTGGCTGTACTTCTTCCAGGACAGATTTGTCTTTTCCTTTGGCACCTGGTACTTTCAATATTTTTTTCAATCTATTTCATAGAATTGCATGATATTAATAGAATTACATGATGTAGCATGACATGGTATATTTTCATATGATTCAATATAATAGAGTAGAGTCATGTAGAATAGGTTCATGTAGAATTGAATTGGAAGCAATCTTCATTTATGAATGAGATCAGTTCCTAAATGTCGCAAAAATGTCTTTAGATGAGTCAGAACAGGTCTAAGGTTCCTATTTAGACTTATGTCAGTATAAGAATGTATTTTGAGTCTTTTCAATTATTTATAAGGTATGCATAAAGTAAGTGATGACTATTGTGGGGAAGACTGTGTTGCTCATGAGGGTTTGGAAAGAGCTCTGGTGGCAGTGGCTAAAGTATCCAGCAGCTAACCCAATGTACAGGAGCTCAAACTCACCGAACGCTGTGCAGGAGAAGGCTCGGAGTCTTTGCAGCAGTCTGCCTTCCTCACAGCTGTGCCTACGTCTGAGCCCAAAGCTGCAGGCACTATGCTCATCCATCTTGTTAAGAGCATCCCTCTTTGTCTTTACCCCTCCATTCCAGTATAGATTGGAGTATATGTTGCTATAAATATGGATTTTTTTAAGTTTATGCCTGGTGTAAAATATTCTTCAGTGCATAGATGTTTATAAGTATGGCTGATAAATTATTCAATGAATCAATTAAAGTATACTTATGATTTTACTTGACAATGAATTGATTCTGACTTATAGGGACCTTATGTGCCAAAAAAATGAAATAATGACTGTTATTTGGGCCATCCTTACAATGGTTGTTATGTTTGAACATATTGCTGTAGTCACTGTGTAACTCCAGCTCATTGAGGATATTTCTCTTTTTCACTGAACTTCTGCTTTTAAAACATGCTGGAAAAACACAAAAATCAATGTCAATTTAGTAGGTTTACCTTGAGATACTGTACTGTACAAAATGGAATATAATGTAAAAAAGTAAAACAAGGGGCCACAAATTTGTGTCTTGGATTTTTAATGTGATCAAATGATTGCATACAACTAATATTTTATTTTGGAAGTCACCTACTAAGTATACCAAAGCTTATCTCATATCAGAAACAAGTGAAGTTAATTAAAGTATAGTGTACTTATGAATAGAAATATTTTCAGTAATACATAACAAACTTTAACCACACAGAAGAAAATGTAAAAGAAAAATGTACTATACAATTTGATAAGATTTAGCACCATTTTCAATAAAAAGAGCAAACAGGTTTCAAGGTAAATTACATATTTTAGTACATGGGAATTTACTGAAACACCTATGAAGAATTTTGAATGTTTCATATAGAGAAGTTCAATTTTCCATCCATTCAATAACATAGGAATTGGTTCCTTGGAATATAAAGGAAAAAAAAGAAAGAAAATGAGGCTGGTGACAGGATACTTACATTTTAGTAGTATAAACAGATGCATGGAATTGTGACTACCAGTGGTAAATGATGCCATGCAGGAAAACAGTAGGATGCCAAACAATATCTTTCTCTTTTGTTGTTTACTGGAAAATTCATCTGACAATATAAAACAAGTTAAAAATTTAAGAATGGGGAAATTATTAAAAGAGCTGATGCAATATGACTTGGGATATATCAACAGGAGATGAAAAGCACCAGGGGAGAAGAGAAACAGAAATCATGGATGCTTTATAAAAGGGACAGAAATGACAAGACACTTTATTTTCTAGTTGTTACAGTAGCTACTGTATGTAAAACAGATGTGAATAAAACACATACTTGAAAGAGGAATAAGTCAAAGTGGCTTGTTAGGTAGCTAAAAAACAATGCTTGGGGGGGGGGCGGATATGTTTTCTTTGACTAACAACCTTTAGGGGAAAAAGCAACAAGTTTTAGCTATTACTCAGCTTCTTGGCTTTAATAAACAACTTGATATGTTCAGACATGGAGAAAGATTATGTTAAAGTAAACTAAAAATAATTTTGAGGTTTTGGGATGAGCTAAGTTTAAAAGTCTATAAGCTATCCAACTTGAATGTCAAAAGCTCAGTGAAAATTTCTTGGCTGGAGCTATGAAAGTGAAAATGTAGCAATGACATTTAAATGAAGAAGATCTCTCTCAAATGATAACAGAGAAATAGAGCTGAGAAGAACACCTGCGTTCTAAGGATGAGCATCACTTAGCGAGAACTATGAGAACTCAAAAGAGTAGAGAGTGACACAGGAGAAAGCCTGAAGAAGAACCCAGCCAGTATAGAAGGTACTGCTAAGTGTGACATATATATGACATATATGTGTGTGACATGTATATAATATATATTAGCTTTTATATTAACGCTTAATATATCAAATAAAGGTTAAAGCATACATATATTGTTAGTACATGTCTTTAGATTCTATCAAATGCTATTAGTAAGACTATAAAAACATATAGTGGACTTGATTAAAGTGAAATTAATGACTAGAAATTGTTTGGCTGGATTATAATTGTTTGCAGAATAATAGGAGAGAGAGCTGTATCAATTTACCTATCCATATTATGACATAAAAATTACAGATATATAAGATTATACCTAATTTTTAAATTAAAAAAGCTGTTGAGGTAGCAACAACAACGACAATAACGAGTTGCAAGGGAGGCAGAGTAAAGATTTGAATTTAGAAAAGTTTTGGGGAATGAAGTGGTGGAGGGGAAGGGAAATATACCATTTTAATAACTAAAGGGTGTATTTAATGTTATTGGTGAAACACACACCTTCCACTTTTCTGTTTGCTTTAGACCATTTCTCTATTTCTTTTCATCCTATTAATGTATTTTGGACATTGTGCTATTTCTCTAGTTTGCACATTTGTTACTTATGGCCTGGGCAGTAAAAGCTCTTAGTTCTTATATTTCAATCTCACAGAAAAATGTGGGTCATTATCATTAGGGAACATGCTTGAAAATTAAATCTGGCTATAGTCTGCTTCTGATTAACATTTCTGATTGAATATCCTCTTACACAAATTCAATAATAACTTCCTTATAAAGTTGCTCTTACTCTTCCCTGCCTGTTTAAATCATCTTACTCTCACTGTAGGATCCCATCCACTCATACAGAACTGTGTGTCACTATCAGAAACATCCATATGTCTTTTCTTTGAGCTACATATACTAGATGTTCTTGTCATGTTTTTCTTTGCCTGATACGTCTGATAACCTTAACACTTCTGCATAGCTTACAGTTTAACTCAAGTCACCACCTTTAAAAACTTGGCGGTTTCTTTTCTAAAACCAGCCAATGAAAACTTTTATGGATCACAAAGGTTCTACACCTCAAACAATCATGCAGATGGAAAAGGAAAGCCAGAGTTTTTTTCCATGGTGCATACTCCTACAATGGGGATGAATTCTATGAAAGCTAATATTTTTTCAGCAATGTTCCTTTATGATTATAAAATTTATCAAGTTTTGTAATCTTAAATTCCTTAAATTCCTATGCTCTAAACATTAGACAATGTTCTCTTGAGATTGACTTAGAATAACTATCTTGGTTGGGTGCCATCATTTCATTACCAGTCATCATGACCTTGTGTACATCAGCATGAAGCACAGGTCAGTTTTGAACTAGCTATTCTCACAATTGTTATGTTTGAACCCTGTGGTAGTTACATAATCTGTTGTCAATTTGAGACTTATAAGTGAAGGGTTGGAGTTTAGCCTTGTCATTTGGGTCACAGCTTGATGAACTTATTCAGAGGCTCTAAGGAGATAAACAGCTCATTGTAGGTGGGACACAAACGCATGTCCTTTGAGTCTCTCTACTGATGAGGCTCCCTTCCTAGTAGACATTGCAGATGACAAGACACATGGAGCTCCGGTTGTGCCCTGAGCTTGAGGAGGCATGTGGAGACCTCTGACTGCTCTGAGATGCTTGAAACACCACTGGAGCCACAAGACTTCCCACTCACTGACCTGGGATCTTCCTGCATTCAGCATTATTGCATGCTTCATGAGTCTGAAAATTGGTATCAGACATATGGGTTACTCTCAGACTCAGGGACTTGTTCTCGCTTGGACTGGGATGTTTTCTTAATGTACAATGAATCTTTATATAAAGCTCTTCTTAGAAACATGCAAGTCTTCCTGGATTTGTTTGTCTAGTGTACCTGAACTAACACAAGTCCATTTTGCAATCTCTCTCTCTCTCTCTCTCTCTCTCTCTCTCTCTCTCTCTCTCTCCCTCCCTCCCTCCCTCCCTCCCCACTCTCTCTCTCTCTTTTGCTAACGTATAATTTATAAATCGTTATGTCTGTGTCTAGGGTCTGGTATCTCCTGATAACATGTCTCTGGCAGTCATGTGCTTATGTTAATTTATGATTGAAATGTAGGGATGGAGTCTAGCTTGTTAGTCTGGAGATAGCCATTGAGTAGCCAATGAGGCCTCTATGTGGGCATGGCTTTCTCCTGAGACTTCTGGGAAATCTCGCGATATTTCCCTCGTGAGGATGAGAAGCTATCTTCCCCAGTTGTTGGGAGTTAGTCTCAGAGGTGATGAGTCATGGAAAAGACAAGATGGCAGTGTCTGAGAAGCTAGAAGAGCTGGCAGAGAGACCACACGGCTTTGCCCTGATGAAGCCAGACCTCTGAAGCTGGAGTGGCATGCTGTTGATGGACCCTGAGCCCTGGAAGCGAGGAGCCATGGGGAGACCCCTGCCATTGCCGGAACTCTGCACCCACTGACCTGTGACTTCATGAGTCGGAAGGAGACTTTGTAGACTGATTTCAGGCATATGGGTTAATATTGGACTTATGACTTTGAAATGGACTGGATTGGGATGCCTTCTTAGTGTCACATTCCTTTTGTATATAAACCCTTTCCTTACATCTACATGCATGTCTATGAAATTTGTTCCTCTAGCTTACCCGGACTGACACAATGTCCAAAGTATATAAATGAAGTCTTCTTGCCATCTTCCCTTCTAAGGAGCATTCTGGCAATATACTTTCCAAGATGAATTTTTGGTTCTTCTAGTAGTCCATTCTATTTTAAATATTTCTCTGGCACCATAATTCAAATTCACCGATTTCTTCAATCCTTCTTATTTAATATTCAAATTTTCCATGCGTACAAGTCAATTGAAAATATCCTGGCTTGGCTCGGGTGCACCTAAGCCATTGAAGTGACATCCATTTTTTTCAACATTAATGAGAATTTATGAAGCAGATTTACCCCAAACAATTTTATTTTTGCTTTGATTGCTGCTTCCATGAGCTTTAAATGTGATACCAAATTATAAAATCTTTGGCAACTTTGGTACTTTTCAGTTTATTATAACTTCTTTCAAAAGACCAGTTATGGGTTAAAACATCATTTTAATAAATACTGAAGTCTACAATAACTAGTAATCACTTGAAATAAATATATTTTAATAGTTTTCTAGAACACTTTTAATGTCCAGTTGTATACATTTATATATCAAACTGGGTTCTTAATTAAAATAACTTTGTTTTATGCAATTATCATGGGATTATATATGTTGAAGGTCATCTTTAAGAGTCTTCCTTTTGCTATATTATTTTGCAATTCACTTATTACACATTGCACAACTTTGGACACTTTGGGTTGAAGTTAAAGAAAGTTCACATTATCACTCTTGATAAAACTGTGACCCTCTGAGAAACAAGCTATGTTAGTGTCCATCTAGTTATTTAAGGTGGAAATGAGTGTTGTTAATTACTAACTCCTGACAACCTTATGTTAAAGTGACCAAACACCCCACTTTTTAACAATTTAGCAGTGTCCCATGGCATTTTAAAATTAAAATAAATATAGTACCACACTATTTTGCATTCTATGAATATTTTTTGGGGGGGGCATCACTGCTCCCCGGTGGTGGGAGTAGGAGGCCCAGCCCCACTGCTGGAATTGAACCTCCGTCCCAGTGGGCCGCAGTCCCAAGCACAACCATTACACTACAGGGGGCTCAACCCCATTCTATGAATATTTTTGTTACTCCATATAGACCAAAATTTTAATCAAGAACAACCCGCCACCCCATCAACGGTGTCCCACTTAAAATCTGGTCCCTTTGCTTCTGTGCACAGAGTTGAGCTGCTTCAGAGAGCTTTCTAGGCTGAAATCTATTACCAGCAGATTGCCAAAGCAATCTTTCTGTCAATAGTCATGTAGTTAGCCAATCGTGCCACGTAAGTATTCTCAGATTGCAGTCACGGCATTTGTGGCAGGTCATTGCTGCTAGGTGACATCAAGCCAGCGGAGGCCCAGAGAGAGCCTATGCCGTGTACAACCAACCAAAACACTGCAAGGCCTTCCTTGCCCCATCCTCACAATCTCCCATGCCAGAGCTCATGGTTGTAAACACCCTGTCATCTAGTTGATGACCTTCATCTTTATAACAAGTCTTTCACCTTAACAAACACGTACAGAGACTGGTCTCTCCTGACAATGTGGTCAAGTTATGTAAAATACAGTCTTGCCACCTATGCTTCTAAGGAGCACTCTGCATCCTTTCTTCCAATAGAAATCTATTTGTCTTTTTAGTCATTGGTGGTACTTTCCATATTCTTCTCAAATACCATAATTCAAATACATCTATCCTTCCATGGTCTTCCTTATTCAATGTCCAACTTTCGCATGGATATGATGCAACAGAGACTACTATGGCTTGGATTAGACACATCTTATTCCTTAAAGTAACGTCTTTGTTCTTCCATACTCCACAGAGATCTGGGCAGAAGATTTATCTAATGCAATGTGTCTTTTGAGCCATTGACTACTGCTTCCATGGGCATTGATTATGGTTCCAGGCAAGACAGAATCCTTGATTTCAATATTTTCTGCTTTTTATCATATATTACCTATTATATCAGTTGTGGGGATTTTGGTATTTCTTACATTAAGTTGTAATTCTTATGGAAAACCTAATCCTCAATCTTCATCAGAACATGCTTCATTCTTTTTGACTGGCAGAGTCTCATTTATATGAATTGTGTGTATAGAGTCAGTTTTTGTTGTCTGCAGTGTTAAGTGCAATCATACCATAAGTCTGGTTTCTGTACCCAGCAGTTATAAGGGAGATGGGCTAAAACAATATGACTGCTCCTTCACCAATGATGTTTGCCAGCCAATGCCCTTATCATAACTCAATAGAAGAGCTCATGAAAACTGAACCTGCAATGCAGTGTGTACTATGCTACCACACATATCTGAATAGCTGACTTTGTATATGCATGTGCATTTGTGTTTTTAACAATGGATTCAAGGACATCAAGGACAAAGTGCCTCTCGCTTGTCAACAATACTTTTATTTTATTTTATTTTTATATTTTAAAAAAATCCTTTTATTAAGGGCTCATGCAACTCTTATCACAATCCATATATATATATATATATATATATATATATATATATATATATATATATACCCATTGAATGCAAAGCACATTTATACACATGCTGCCATCATCATTTCAAAACATTCTCTTTCCACTTAAGCCCCCTGGTATCAGGTCCTCATATTTCCCCTCCCTCACCTCTCCCCTTCCCTCATGAATCCTTGATAATTTATAAATTATTATTATATTGTCATATCTTATACTGCCCGACATCTCCCTTGGTTAAGAATATGCATTTGGGTGAGGTAATAATTATTAGACAGGTAATAATTATTAGACAGGAAATGCTTTGACCAATCCCTTGCTTCTAAATGTTGTCCCTTCTCCCCGCCCCCCCCCTTGGAGATGGGAGGGAAGGGGTGGGCATTGTTCATTGATCAAAGTCCTTTGGTTCCAGGATCAACTGTAGGTGCTTTCTATACCTGCTGTAAGGTTTGACTGTTCTAAGGGTAATATATTTATTTTTAAAACACAGTTTATGGTCATCAACCCCTTTTTGTCGTTACTATCTAATATACACAGAGACCTGGTGGTACTCTGTCTGCTAACTAGAATTTCAGTGGTTCAACCCAACAGACATTCCTCAGGAGAAAGGTCATAAGAATTCATAGTCTCATAAAACCTATATAAAAAAAAAACAACTCATTGACAGTGGGTTTCAAACAAAAATAATGTTTGTAAAGCAAATTAATGGAATTACACTGTATACATTTTCTCTAAAATACTGCTTTTAAGTTTATCCTAGAATATTAGAAAATTGTTAATAATAAATTTTAATTTGAAAGAGTATATTCTTCAATTTTTAATGAACAATTGACAGTAGTAAGTCAATTTCAGGGAGAAAAGTAACTGTAAAGCCAAGACACGTTGTTTATTTGGAATAAATCAGTCAAGCTTTGTAAAAGGAAATATAGAAACAAATAAAGTTTATTCATTGACTGTAAAGGTATACAAGTAAAAGAAACATTTAAGACCATTTGTATATGCATCTATTTCTTCACAAACCACAATTTCTTTCAATATTTAATTAAAAGACAAGAAATACTTAAGGATTCAAAATTTAAGCACTGTAACTAAAATGAGAATGAGGTAAACCTAAGATGTTTTTAAAATGGCCTAACTTGAGCTTTGTTGCTGATTTTCTCTGCCAGTAAGTGAAATGTTTGTTCTTTTAGAATAAATGTAAGGTTATTATATAAAAGTCATTGTGTAGTAGGGCTGAGCCCCGGTGGCGTAAGTGGTTGAGTGCGGAACTGCAGCCCGCGAGCTTGGCGGTTCAAATCCAGCAGCGCCTGGGTAGCGCTCACGATCACCAGAGGCAGTGATGCCCACAAAAAAAAAAAAGTCATTTTGCAGAGACCAAACTTTTTTCAATAAGCTCCAATAAATAAAAATTATTCTGTGCTGCACAAAATTAAATTATCATATATTATCATTTATAATTTACAAAGCATATGACAAAGCACACTGTTTCATTTAGTATAAAAGAACAACAAAACAGGCATTGCTATGTATATTATAAATGAGAGAACTGAAAAAAATCACAGGGTTAAATAAGATATGTGATATAACAAGATTATTATATATTGTCACATATAAGGTACCAAACAAGTATCATGCAATATTGATACAAATGAGATGCTAGCTTCTGCTATGGTGATGCATGTGATAATGGGAAACAAAAGCAAACACAAATGCAAAAAGTGGCAAGAAATGGGAGTAAACAATGCAGATGGATATAGGGAGTTCATAACAGCTAAGCCATAAGCCCCACATGCTTAATTACTTAGTCAACCACTAGATTCCACATGAGTTCATCAGAAGAAAGACCATAGTTATTCAACCTTGGAAGCAGAATTATTTCCTTGTAACTAGGCTTTCCACTTAGTGCAAATTTTGTAAGATATAGACATTTTAAAGATGTTTTCTAAGAAAGTGGGGAAGTGTTAGGCATTTATATTTGAAATGGTTTTGAAGGAATACATCCAAAATACCTATGACCAGAGTAAAACAACTAATGTTTCTATATGATGGGATGCTATTTTCTGAGTCTTCTTATGAAGAAGTGATATTTTCTATCAGATGAGTCCAAAATAAGTAGATGTGACATTAATAGATATCATACCCTCACAGAATATAAATATATCTGAACATGATTGGTTGTAATTACAGATAACATGCCTTTTAAGTAAATTAGTAAGTAAATCAGGTGTTCTGCTTCATGCAGTGAATGATTGACTATAGTTTCCTTAAGACAAACATCAAGATGCAGCTTAATATGCTTCCAGTAGATTCCTTTCAGAAGTTTAATAAGCAGCATCACAACAGAGCAAATAAGACAAAGTAACAATCTTCATTCAATTCCCAATCCCAAGTCAGATGACCTACTGAAAGTCTTTTTTCAGGAAATAAAGTTGGGTATATAAATTTACAGTTATTTTACAAATGTCCTCTGAGATTCTTCCTCTTATAAATCTCTGAAGGAATCTGACATCACTCAAAAGGTCAACAATCAACAAGCAGAATGAGTACCAAGTAATTTGGGGATTTCTTGCCTCTCTTTCTCACTAACACTAACAATCCCTACATATTTAATAGACTTCAGATCTCATCGCTGAAGATAAAGTTTATAATATACCATGATAATTGAATTTTGATAAAAATCTACTCCCTGTTACACTGCAGTGAATCACAATCTATTCAGTAGTTATCCTAGAGTTTTGGGTTATATAATAGAAAATGTGTTTTTAATTTATAATTATATTAATTTATATTTAATATCATCTGTAGTCACCACAATATCGTACTTTGTGTTTTAATGGAAGGGAGGGTCAGTTGAATATATGGTCTTTTTCTTTTGAAAATAGCAAATAGAAAGTAATCAGGTTAATAGCAAAAATGTATTCACTAATATCACTGCTAAATTCATGAAAAAGGGAAGAGTAATCCTTTTACTTTCATTTAACTTTCCTAATTGACCCAGCAGGCACTTTTTAGAGAGGAAAGGTGAATCTACTGTAAATTTAAAGACCTATTGTCTCCAATTTTATGTATGAGAAGACTTCAAAAATGTGACAAAATTGTCCTTATCTCTTAATTTCATTTTTTTCCAGGAAAATGTTGAAGTCCCTTTGCAGTATTACATATATGATATCCTTAGAGGAATAATTTAATATGGTAATGTGGTCAGTTAGTTTGATTCCTCTGTCCATAGTTATTGTAGGTCCCATGCTGAGTGGGCGGGAGCACGCAACTAAGGTGCAGAGGACGCAAGCAGGCAATTGGTCAACGTTGCCATTGTACTGGCTGCAGAAGCCGGCCATGTCAAACGCAGAACTAGGGGATCTTGTGAAAATAAGGAAGAAAGCACTACCAATTGCTCATACGCAAAATTCCTGCCTGAAGTAATAGAAGCAGCAGAGACCTCGGCATAGCGACTGCGAGGCAGCCCAAGGAATGAGACGCAGGCCGATGAGTTGCATGACTAAGAGGTTAAGCACCAGATTCAGACAGAGCAATCCTTACCATGTTTCCTGAACCTGGCTTGTGGCAGCCTGCGAGCTTCCCTAATAAATACCCCAAATTGTGAGTGTTGTCAGTGGTCCTTGCAACAGATCATCAAAACCAGCAGAGATGAGAGGCACGGTGGGAGTCAGAACCGGGTGAAGCACGACGAGAAATGGAGGCATGCCTGACCTCCGCGTCACAGGGATCTGCCTCTGGCAGATGTAGAGCTGGATTCCCCCCCACGCCCTGGAGTATCTAGAGATGGCCACGTATGACCCCACACCATTGTGTCAAGTACTTTTACTTTTATATACAACATAATGGCTAGGAGAATCAATCCCTTGCTCATTTTTACCTGAAGAGTAATTTTTGCACTTGGAAACCACCAGGGAGTTTGTGGAAGAAATGAAATTTTCTACTCCCATAAAGATTTTGAAGTGACCAGACGTCCCACTTTTTTTTTTTTTAACAATTTAACAATGTCCCGCGGCATTTTTAAATTAAAATAAATATATTACAATATTACTCTGGGTTCTATGGAAAACATTTTTTTCTATGAAAACTTTCATTGCTCCATATAGACCACATTTTTTATCAAGAGCCCCCTCCCCCACCCCCATCAATGATGTCCCACTTAAAATCTGGTCAATTGTCATTTTGAGTTGAAATACTCCTTGCAACTGTGTTCAACATATGGCATTTTTTCCAAGCAGGAAACACAATTTCACAGCCTTATGATGTTGTTCTCTGAAATCAGTCATCACAAAAAAGCGAGGTTCCAGCAAAACTACTCTTATGAAAAATTCCACTGTGACCAATGAGAACCTTCCCAGGTGATGCGACTGGGTGCATGATCTCAAGGCGAGTTATCTGATGGTCGCCAAAGGGAAAAAACACCTACTAAGAAAGCTCAGCCCAGTGGAGCTTTTCCCCCCGAATCCCCTTCACATACTGTGACATTTTGAAGCAGATGTTATACATTTTCTAAATCATTTGTTTAGAAAACAGGTTCTGAAAGACTGAAGGGAAACAGGGAACCCTTCCCTGTGCAGAACATCAAACAGTATAAGATAAATCATCCTCCACTTTTCCTGAAAGCATGCACTGTTGCCAACAAGTGGGCTTTAAATTAATAGTTTGATTAACATTTAAGATAATGGAGATGCAAATTTTGACAACAAAATTTGCTGGGGTGTTTTATAATAGATTATAAACATATTATGAATATATATTATGAATATAACCTATTATAAAATAGATAAAATATTATAAAGTAAATAAAACCTCCAAAAAAAAGTAAATTTGTCTGTTTTCTGAATTTTATACTGTTGCCTGAACCTGTCGGTACCTTTCATTAATAGGCTCATGAACAAATAGACAATGCCAACAAACTTTGAACTTATGTTTTGACTCAAACAAGAACCTCGCCTCACTAAAAAAGTCAGATTGTCATGATTATATATGGCAGCTTCCTAGAATTGGTGGATTCCTGGTAGATTCCTGATACTTTAATCATAAGCATACTGGTGGTACAGCACTTATGTATTTGGCTGCTAATTGAAAGATCAGTTTCTGGATCACACCAGTCACTCCATGGGGAAAAATAATTGAAGATCTTTTCTAATAAAGAAACAGGTCTTCATAGACTGATGGGCCTGTATGTGTCAGAATGTAATTATCAGCTCAGAGCAACATCAATAGCATTTTATCATACTCTGGAATAGTCAATCTACCTCCCAATAGTAGCTGGATTAAATAGTATCCTTTTCATAGGTGGAGAAGTTATTTTCTTTTCCTCATGGAATTATTTTATTTTATTTATTCATTTTATTTATGTTTCACTTATTATATTTATGTTTCACCTCTATCTGGCCAGAGTTCTTATTTCTGATTATCTGGACTGCCTTCCAATAACATAGGGTCCCTCAGAGCATTGCTTTTGATCAAAGAACATGGAAAACAAATGTCTGATAAACAAAGATTCACTTGTGTCTTATCAGGTCCTTTCTAAAAGTTCAGGTGACCTCATAGAAGACTGATTTTTTTAATGATTGCTGGGAGAGTGGTCTCCCATTGTGACAGCTATTCCTGTCCCTACACAGAATCTTTAGGAGTAGAATGTGCTCATGGAGGCTGGAGACACTGTGTCTCTCTTACCATCACGGCTCCTTGTCAGAGAAATCTCACATTTGTTCTTCCTCATATAACATTCTCTGACTCCAGAATGGATCATAGATATTATACTGTATACAATTACTCTTGTGGCTGGAGAGGGAGAAATTTTTGGCAATTTGATCACAGCATGGCTATTATTTTTCACATGAAGAAAGGCACCTTTCATCACTGTCTGTGACTAAACACAAGCATCCTCTTTCCCCTTCTTTCCATACAATCTAGCACATTGATCACTCTGCTTTATCTAGTTCCCCTTTCCCCTTCTTATCTACAGCACATTAGGGGGCATGCATAGAAATAATAAAACACTCTACTACACCTAGATTTTGATAAATCTTGATGTATTAGTCATCCTGAATATTTAAGTAATAAAGCCACTGACAATGCCAGTGAAAATATAAGTATTTCTTCTGATATAAAAAAACTCTGCTCTATTTTTGTAGATGAATTTCACTCAGTACATCCAGTGACTGCAAAAGTGGTAGAAAGATCACTATCTCTTCAGAAGAACAGAGTTCAAATCTCAGCCAACTTGCCTCATGTAATAACTAGTTATTTGACAGTGGAAGCATACATGTTATACTAATATTTTAGCAGGACTCCAAAGAAAGTTAGACTCAGTAGAAAGACGTGGAGATCTACTTCCAAATTATCAAGCAATAAATGACCTATGAATTACAGAAGTCTGATACTATTGTACATGGAGTTGCTTCAAGAATTAACTCCACCTAAGTTTATAACATTTATAGTAGTTCTAAGTTGCATTGCCTGTGAGTTTAGCTTAACAGAGGATAAATAATATACTTGAATGTGAAATCAGTGTACAATTTCTTACATTTCCGCAATACATGATGATGGGTACGGGTATTAAATGTACTAATGGCACATTTTATAATTGTTCCTAATACTCTTCTTGGATTGAGATGAAACTGTGCCCCCTTAGTGTAGATATTTTATTTTCCAAGAAAGACATGCTTCAACTAAGAGACACAGCCATAATTTCATTTAATTGACACTGCCAAGTGGCCGTGGCAATCTTTACTTGCTGATGGGTGAACAAGCCGAAGGGGAACAATTGCAGTGGCAGAGGTAACATCCTGACTTTCAGAGGGGATGCATGAATTTAAACAAGAAAATATCCTATAGGTTACTGGATTGTATTTTGGTAAATGTCCATGAAACACCTTTGCTCAGTATAGTCAGTAAAAATAGCAGTCTTTACCCCTCAAGAATGAAGCATTTGCTAATCTACTAGACAGATTGCCTTGAGTACTTAAATTGCTGCTGAAGGCAAAGGGCTCTTTGAATGTGTAGTGGAGAAGAAAGCCTTTACAATGTATTTCTCCTCGTATATTTTGTATGTCAGGTATTGCCTCTATCTGCCTTCTAGGAAGATGTTTGTATTCATATGGATACACACACACACTTCAACATGGCTAAAATAAAGCATTATTTACAAGTAAATTGACTACCAAATCCCACTTTTGTAATGTTCATTCTGATTCACAATGGCCATAAAAAGCAGAGTAAAACTTCTCCATAGGGAAGCAAAGGCTATAATCTTTAGGGAAGATGAAGATGTCTTCTGGAACATGACTGGTGGTTTAAAGTGAGTAACACAGCACTTTGACCATTTTTCCACCAAGGTTTACTAATGAGATTATTTTGAACCACCGTTTGGTCTTTCCACTTCATATCAACCCTGTTTAGGGTTTCCAAGACTACAAACATTTACAGGAGCAGATGGACTCATCTTTCTCCTGTGGAGTGACTGGTGAGTTGAGAAGTTCTACAAAAGGAAAGGAAAAAATCTTGGCCTGCGAGATAAATAATGTATTTGCATGATTTTTTCCTAGCAGTTTCCTAATAGCACCCATTATTATGTGTGCCTTCACCTGTTGTGAACCCGTAAGGAAGGAGCTCCATCTCACAGAAAAATTTTAAGAGGACAAGTTGTTGTGTTTCCCTTCTTAAAATCTTCAATCACTGCTTGTGATCTGGGCTTTGCAAATAGATGATTGCCCTATGTTCCCAAAGCACAGAGACTGATCATCCATGTTCCTGGCATGGGAATGGCTGTGGGACCCGAATGAACAGATGGGTGATGTGAGGCATTCATCCTACTCAGATTTTCCTAAACACACTATTTCATCTGTATTTAATCTGAAGTCTTGCTTCTTGTACCACTACTAGATAAATTTTCTAGATAATTCTGCCTTACTTTGAAGCCAAGCGTGACTCTACTACTCTATTACATGATCATTTTCTGCTTTAAACTTTTTAAAATCTAAATTCCATTTATGTTACTGAATTTCAAAATATTAGCAGATTCTATCAGCCACCATTTTTTTATTTCACTATGTTCGTTTGTTTGTTTTGTTGTTTTTTGGGGGGAATCACTGCCCTCTGGTGGAGGGAGTACCAGACCCAGCCTTTGCTCCCGTGGAGCCGCTGCTGGAATTCACTATGTTCTTAATTCAGTTTTCTACACTAGCTATTCCCTCATTTATAATGATAACTTAGAAAAAATCTCTTTCATGTAGTTAGCATTCGTTCATAATTAAAACAGAAATCAAGTTTACTTTCTCTGTCTGTTCCACAAAATTCAGTCTGCCATTTAAGGGATTCAGTACCTCTTTTGTCACACTTGGCACCACTGCAAATTGACATTTGTGCAATTATGTTATTCATTGTTAATGTCTGCCTCATGTATCAGATAAGATTTATGATAGTGGTCTGTAAAGTATAACCCGCAGGTCACCTAGTGACCCACTGGGAAACTTCTAGTGACACATTAAATAATTCTTAATTACGTCAATCGGTAGATATTCTTGCCAAAAATTAAAGAGGGTGCTTTTGATTTATGGCAATGGCCAGCATTAGAGGGTGATAGCTGTGTCATGATGCTTTCAACTTAGTGAAATAGCCATCAGCAGACAGCAGTTGGTGGCTATCTTCTTCGACTTGTGCCAAACAAATGAAAAGCAATATGTAGAGTTTGACTTGAATGAGATAGATCTCAAACTTGTCTGTGGATGAACGTACTAACATAAATAATGTTGCAAGGCTTGAAATAGTTGCTTGCTATGGAGCTATTGATTCTCCAGTTATTCGTGAAGTGCTGTGTGTACTTCCACCAATGTTAGGGAGTACAAAATGTGTTGACATTTTATAGAAAGTTCAAGAATTCATTAAATTCGAAAATGGAAATGTTTTCGATCTGAAGAAAAAAATATTTTCTGTCACAACTGATGGGGTTCAAGGAATGTTAAGAAAACATGCTGGTTGAGGTTGAACCCCGGTGCCATAGTGGTTGTGTGCAGGACTATGGCCCACAGGGTTAGTGGTTCAAATCCAGCAGCAGCTCTCCAGGAGCAATGCTGGGCTTCCTACTCCTGCCAGGGCAGTGATGCCAAAAAAAAAAAAAAAGAGAAAGAAAACATGGTTTTTTAAAGCTATTGCAGAAGGAACTTGGAAGACAACTACTTTCATTTCACTGTATAATTCATGAAGACAATTTATGTGCAAAAGTCTCAAAACAGTTTAATTAAGTGATGAACATAGTAACTAATATTACTAACACAATTATAGCTTGTTCTGCCTTGAGTCCCAGAAAATATAAGACATTTTTGGAAGAAATTAAATGTGAATGTAGTGATTTACTAATGCATACTGAGTTTGCTGTTTAAGCAGAGGAAAGGCTCTAAATCTATTTGTGGAATGCATTGATGCAACTGAAATATTTATGTGTGAAATCGGTAAGAATTTCTGTGTTAGAAAGGTTTCTCCAGAAAAAAAAAAACCAGGGCACTAGTAATTATTTTTATATATTTATATAGATAGAAAGATATATAACATATGAAATGAACAGTTGGGGCTGAGTCCCGGTGGCATAGTGTTTGAGTGCGGGACTGCAGCCCATTGACTTGGCAGTTCAAATCTCTCTGGAAGCAGGCTGGGTAGCTCCCACAACCACCAGAGGGCAGTGATGACCCACCCCCCAAACAAACAAACAAAAGAAATTGACAGTTAACTAATCTATAAATGATTCAGTGCAACACATTTGAACGAGACAGCGAGTAGAAAGGCAGTCCTTGGAGTCTTGAGGGTCACCAAGTAGTCCTCTGTAGAGCAATTCATGCTATCCAGCCAGCAGAAAACAGCAAAGCAGTTCACTAACAGTCAGCCAGATGACAGAGTCCAACCGTCCGCAGTTCAAGAGATGTATATTCCAGGAGTGTGTCCAAACAAGACTTGAAGGAACCTCAACTCACAGCAACACAGTTCACAATTAGGTGTCCCACAGGTAGTATCACTTAGAGATTGAGGCACAGGATGAACAAGGCAGCCAGCTGGTTCAAAGATCCAAGAACAAGATGGCAAGGGTGGGGCTTGCCAAGCCATTTATATTTCAGCCCTTCAATTGAGCTCACATGTTAATTGGCCAAATTGTCAGAACAGACCTACCTATCATCTTTGGCCATGCTGGCCCAACAAGCTTACGTAACACAATCCACCTCTTGCCAACATGGCATCTGTACACAATTCTTTAGCCGCAAAAAATTTCCAGACATCAGTGAAATCAAACTTATACTTAACATCAAACATCTATCATACATATAAGTGAGAATACACTGAGTCCAACTGTAGCTGATATATCAAACATGAACAAAGAAAAGATATTCAATACACTCATATACAGAAAACACAAGAACAATCACAAACCTCCCTTTTGCAATTGATCACGTTGTCATAACTGATAGGCAGAACTACCTTCTACTATGCATTCTGTATTACATTTGCCCTCAGCAATCACCTCAGCTGGTTGTGTTTTTTTGCCTGGTAGGGTGACCCAGACCTTCATTTCTGAGGGATCTAAGTTGTTAGATGTCCTGTCATGATGGAATTGCTATAATTTACCATTTGCTTTTATCAGAGGGCATGGTAGAAGTAAGAGTCAGTCTGTCAGATCTTCTGGATTACAGACATATTCTTCTTTATCCCCATTATGTAACATCAGTCCAATTTCTTCTTGGTAATCTGGGTCAACCACACCACTCAGTACAGTAATACCCTTCCTGACTTGTTGATCCAAAGGAATGAGAAGCCTAAAGTGGCCAGGGGGCATTCTCAGCTGCAAGTTCAGTGGAATCTGTGCTGTGTTTCCAGGTGGTAGAGTTCCTTCAGGCCCAAAGCACACAGGGTTGCTGGGACAGGAAGCAAAAACACTGCAACTGGGTCACTAGTTGTAATAGTGAGTGGTGCCACTCTAGTTTCCACCCCTTGGTTCCTGGACCCATGAATCCTGGCTATTGGAGGGAGGCACAAAATCATATAGTGGCCACTGGTTTAAAGTATATACAGCTTCCTAGAGAACACAGCCCCAGCCTTGTAATTTGTTGCCACATAGTTTGCATTGCAGTTGTCTCTTCAGGAGCCAATTCCATCATTCTATCAAGCAGGCTGCTTCAGGATGATGAGAAACATGATATAACCAGTGGATTCCATGGGCATGGGCACATTGCCTCACTGAATTTGCTGTGAAGTAAGTTCCTTGATCTGAAGCAATACTCAGTGGGATGCCATGCTGGTGGATGAGGCATTCTGTAAGTACATGAATGGTGGTTTGGACAGAAGCATTGCATGTAGGGTAGGCAAATCCATATCCAGAATAGGTATCTATTCCAATCAGAACAAAATGCTTCCCCCTCCATCATGGAAGTGGTCGTATATAATCAACTTGCCACCAAGTTGCTGGTTGATCTCCCCAAGGAATGGTCCCATAACTTGGGCTTAACAATGGTTTCTGCTGCTGGCAAACAGGGCACTCAGCAGTGGCTGTAGCCAAGTCAGCCTCAGTGAGTGCAAGTCCATTTTGCTGTGCCCATGCATAACCTCCATCCCTACCACCATGTCCACTTTGTTCATGTGCCCATTGGGCAATAACAGGAGTAGCAGAAGAAAGAGGAGGGCAGTACATGTCATCTTATCCACTTGATTGTTAAAGTCCTTCTTTTAAGAGATAACCCTTTGGTGATCATTCACATGATGCAAGGTTACCTTCACTTTTGGGGCCCATTCAGAGATCCATCCATACACCTCTTCCCCACACCTCCTTGTCACCAATCTTCCAATCATATTTCTTCCAAGTCCCTGACCATCCAGCCAAGCCATTAGCCACAGCCCATAAATCAGTAAACAGTCTCACATCTGGTAATTTTTTCTTGCAGGCAAACTGAATAGCAAGGTGCACAATTTGAAGTTTTGCCCATTGGGGGAATTTTCCTTCACCAATTTTAGGGAGATCCCAGAAAGGGGCTGTAGCACTGCTGTTGTCCACTTATGAGTGGCATCTGCATATCTTGCAGAGCCATCTGTGAACCAAGCATGACTTTTCTGTTCTTCAGTTAAATTATCATAAAGAACTCCCCAGGAGACCATAGGTACAGATTGGAAGAGAGAAGGTAATGTGACAGGACTGTGGACATTTGGGCCACTTCTTCATGCAGCTTGCTTATACCTTCAGGTCCTGCTCTGGCAGGACCACTTGTACCACTTGTATGTACCACTTCCATTTAACAATGGAGTGTTGCTTTGCACGTCCAACTCAATGACTCTGGGTCAGACAATACCCAGTTCATGATGGGTAGTTCAGGCCTCATGGTGACTTGGTGGCCAATGGAGAGACATTCAGTAACCAGCAAGGCCCAGTAACAGGTCAACAGCTGTTTTCCAAGAGAGGGGTAGTTGTCTGTAGAGGATGCCAGGACTTTACTCCAAAATCCGAATGGTCTACACTGTGACTCACCAATAGGAGTCTGCCAAAGACTCCACACTGCCTCTTTATCAAGAACTTCTAGCACTTCTAGCACACTTCTAGAACCATTGGGTCAGCTGGATCATATAGTCCCAGTGGCAAAGCAGCTTGCACGGCAGCCTGAACCTGTTGCAGAGCCTTTTCCTATTTCAGGTCCCACTCAAAATTGGAGGCCTTTCATTTTACTTGATAAATAGATTGAAGTAGAACACCCAAGTGAGGGATATGTTGCCTACAAAATGCAAAGAGGTCCACTAGACATTGTGTCTCCTGTATCATTACTGGGGGAGCCAGATGCAATGGCTTATTCTTCACTTTATAGGAATATCTTGACATGCCCCACACCACTGGACCCCTAGAAATTTTACCTAGAAATATTGATGCAAAAATCCTTAATAACATACTGACCAATAGAATACAAAAGTATATAAGAAAAATAATTCTCCATGATCAAGTGGGGTTCATACCCAGGATGCAGGGGTGGTTCAACATAGGAAAGACCATTAGTATCACTTGCCACATTGACATGAAAAACTGAGAACCATATAATAATATCAATAGATGCAGAAAAAGCATTTGACAACATCCAACACCCATTCCTGTTTAACACACTCAAGAATATAGGAATAGAAGGAAAATTCCTCAAGACAATACAACTATATATGAAAAAAAAAACAATGCAAGTGTGATAGACAATGGAGAAAAGATAAACACAATCTCACTGAAAAAGGGAACCAGACAAGAATGTCCCTTGTCTTCACTCCTATTCAATATCATCATTTAGCTAACAACATAAGGCAAAGAAAAGGAATCAAAGGTATTCACTTGAGGAAGGAAGAGGTGAAATGATCATTATTTGCAGATGATACGATTTTATATATGGAAAATCCCAAAAGATCCATGAAGGGATTATTGAAAACAATAGAGGAATATGGCAGAGTGGCAGGATACAAATCAATAATCAGAAGTTGTTCAGACTGCTATACACATCAGAATAGACCACAGAAGAGGAGACAAAAAAAGAGGTAGACTTCACAATTGTGAAGCACAAATTGCAATGTTTAGGGATATACCTGAATAAAAGAACAAAAGATACATGTGATGAAAATTACAGACACTATTATAAGAAACCAAGAATGACTTCAATAAATGGAAAAATATCCCATGCTCATGAATCAGAAGACTCAATATAGTAAAGACAACAATCCTACCCAAGGTACTATATAAATTTAATATAATACTGATACAATTGTCCTCACCCTTCTTCAAAGAAATTGAAAAAAATGATTACCAATTTCATATGGAGTGGGAAGATGTGCAGAATTAGCAGAGAACTACTAGAGAAAAGAACACCATGGGAAGGCTTGCTTTACCTGACATTAGCACATATTATATAGCCACAGTGGTCAAAACAGTATGATATTGGCATAATGATAGATACTCATACCAAAGGGAAAAAACTGAAAATCCAGAAATGAAAACATCAGCCTACAGACAACTGAGCTTTGATAAGGATATCAAAATATCAAATGGGAAACAGATACCCTTTCAACAAGTGGTGCTGGAAAAAATGGATATATCTCTGCAGAAAAAGATTCAAGACCCTTACCCTCGCTCCTCCAAAAGGGGACCCACAAGGATGTCCCTTTTCTCCACTCCTATTCAATATCATACTCAAGGTTTTAGCTAACAGCATAAACTCAAGGTGGATCACAGACCTCAAAGTAAAACCCCAAACTATTAGGGCCATCAATGAGGGAATTGGGACCAGCCTGAGAACACTAGCACTGGGATTATATGGGCTATCAAAAAAAGGAAGGACACAAACACAGAGAAGGCACAAATGGATAAGTGGTATTTCTGAAGATAAAACACCTGTGCACATCAAAAGAATTCACCAAGAGAGTAATAAGAGAGCAGATGGACTGGGAAAACATCCTTAGCAATGAAAAATCAGATAAAGGTCTTATTACTTAAATCTACAATACCCGGATAGCTTCCAAAAAGAGCAGAACTAATTGTCCACTGAGGAAATGAGCAAAGGAACTGAACAGAAGCTTCACAGAAGCAGAAATCAGAATGGCCAATAAGCATATGAGAAAATGTTCCCGATCATTAGCCATAGAGAAATGCAAATCAAAACAACAATGAGATACCATCAAACACCCAATTGGGCTAAAGGATAGCCCAATTAAAAAAAGTTAGAAAGCAATAAATGTTGGAGAAGCTGTGGGGAGATAGGGACTCTTATCCACTGATGATGGACCTGTAGGTATGGAAATCAATTTGGAGATATCTAAAACAGATGGAAATTGAGCTACCATATGACTCAGCAATCCCCCTGCTGGACATATACCCAGAAGAGGCAAGCAACATTCCTCAACCAGACATCTGCAGTGCCTCAATATTCACCACAGCACAGTTCACAATTGCAAGGAGTTGGAAGCAGTCCAAATTTATATCAACTGATGAATGGGTTAAAAAGCTGTGGCACATACATACAATGGAGTACTATGCATTGCCGAAAAGTAGTGATGAACACTTTAAGCAGATCACTGCATGGGAAGAACTGGAGGAAATTCAGTGAAGTTAGCCAAGTGCAAAAGGACATGTGCAATATGGGTCCACTGAGATAAGCTTAATAATAATAATAATAATAAAATGCAAAATGGGCATCAGGAAACATCTACGGGACACAGAAAATTCTGGGGGACAACGCAGGTAGTACGACAGAGACTAGACCAAATCCAGGGCTATATTTGGCAGCCAACTAGGATGGGGTGCTGAAAGGGGGACGGTCAGATGGTACTATGTAGAGAGGGAATGGGGAAATAACTCACCCAAAGAGGTGTATTTTTTTATGTCTCCACTGGAAAAGAGGGACCAAGCTAAAATCTGGTGTTTCCGGATGTGAATGCAGCATGATGCAAGGGAGGGGAGAACCAGTAGCGAGGTCTGAGAGCACAACCCCAATCCCAACCACAGGGGCAGTCGCCTCTCCCCCAGGAGTGTTTGTCTTGGAAGGCAACACTGACGCAGCAACTTGGGGAGTAAGATATGCCTGAACAGAGCACATGAGAATAAATGAAAGGGGAGGGAGATAGAATGGAGAACATCCTGGCTCATCGAGTTTTCAGGGCGATATTCCCACTCAGAACAGCCAATGCAGAGAGAGGATCATATGGTGAGGAGATGAGCCAGTCAAGGTACAGTGTAGTAACAATGAAATGTGCAACTTTCTTCTGGTTCTCAAATGCTTCCTCCCACCCTCTATCATGATCCCAATTCTACCACATCAATCCAGCTAGACCAGGGAATGTACACTGGAGACAGAAACATGGGTGATTTAAGCTAGATAATCCCTTGGGACTAGAGGGGGGAGTGGTGATACTGACAGGGTGGAGGGATGGTGGAGTAGAAAAGGGGAACTAATTTCACGGGCCTACATATGAGCTCCTCTCTATGGTATGGACAACAAGGGGGTGGGTGAAGAAGGGAAACATTAGACAGCATACGATATGAAAAGGTAATAGCTATTTGTGAATTATTAGGGGCTCATGGGGAAGTAGAAAGGAGGAAAGGAAATATGGGAAGCTGGGATTTAATAAAAAACTAAATGAGGGATGAGCCCTGGTGGCGTACTTGGTTGAGTACAGGACTGCAGCCCGCAGACTTGGCGGTTCAATTCTAGTGGTGGCTCTCAGGAGCAGTGTGGGGTACCTCCCAGAACCACCAGAGGGCAGTGATGCCCCTCCAAAAAAAAAAACTAAAGGAAAGAGGGAAAAGAGGATCTTATACTAACGGCTCAAGTAGAAAATATTTGGAAATGAATGTAGCAACATGTGTACAAATATGCTTAATAAAAATATGTATTGAATGTTCTAAGAGCTATAAGAGCCCTAATAAAATTTATATATTTTACAAAGATATAACAAAATAATAAAATTTAAAAATAATCAAGGGTTCATGAGGCAAGAGGAGGCAGAAAGTGAGGGAAAAAATGAGGAGCTGATACCAAGATATTAAGTAGAAAATATTAGAAAATGAAGATGGAAATATATGTACAAATATGCTTGGTACAAATGATATATTGAATGTTTTAAGAGCTGTAAGAGCCCCCAATAAAATCATTGAAAAAAGCCAAATGACTTTAAAATGAATACATGCATTTAATCTCAATGTATATTACAAGTAAGGCATATGTGATTATCATGTCTTAGTTCTTCTATTCTCAATAAATATCTTTGTTGGGTTTATAAAATCGGTAAAGATTTTCTTTCTGTACCTATTTATTGGAAGATCTTAACTAGAGAAGATCTATTTACCACAACTAAAGTAAACAAGGAAAATGATTAAAAAGAACAGTTAAAAACCATCTAAAACAAAGGAAGTCCAAGGTGATTTCTGTATCATCATCACAAAGTACAGCCCTAATCAGGTTAATGGTGGCATTAGACTATGATGTAGGAAAAAGAATGGAATTAGATGTCTCTTTTACACTTAGCCTGGATTTTTCACAGTGAGTCTCTGCCATGTTTCACAAATCTTGATGTTTTTCCAATTATGGTCCCTTTTTCTTTCTTCTGTAATCAACCACATGAAAAAAGACAGGGCATTTTGGTTTAGGATGTCATGTTTTCCATTACCTTGGAAGGTCATTTATAAGTAGTGTGACTCAAAAGGGAGAAAGAGAGGCTAAGTGTAATTAATTTAGACTTGCTTTCATTAAACTAAACAGTTTTATGGTAACTTCTGAGCTAAACTAGAGGAAGGCAGAAAAGAAATCTTTAATTACTAGGGCTCACTGGATAAAAAACAAAAGAAAAGCATCAACTTCCTCCACATTACAATTTCCCTTTGATTAATTTCCATGAGTAGGGAGAGGATGTATAAATTTAGAGGACCTCTGTGGATGTATATGATTAAGAACTCAACTACTATCTGTGATGTCAGTGGTTCAACTGTCACCAGATGGAATGGGGAAAATTGCATCCATTAGAAGTCCTATAATGTGTAGTTTACTTGGAAACACAAGTGATCCCCTTTAATTAGGAGTGACTGGAAGCTCCTGAGTTTCAGGTTACATGAATTCAGAGATGCTCAATTCCAACTGACTATCTCAGTTACATCATGTACTGATACATGACAAATACGGAGTAATACGGAGTTTTGACCACACCCTAGCATACTTGATCATTGTTAGAATTCAGTTCCAATTCAAAGTAATTTTCTATTCTTTTTTGGGCATCACTGTCTCTGGTCGTTGTGGTCACTACCTAGTGTTGCTCCTGAGAGCCGCTGCTGGATTTGAACTGCCAAGCCCGCGGGACACAGTCCCGCACTCAACTACTTATGCCACCGGGGCTCAGCCCTAGTTTTCTATTCTTTATCCCACAAAGTGTGTACTAAAATTGGTGTGACTTATAAAAGTAACCCAGGAGCCCACAATAGCCCAAATGTACTGGTAGCCCATGAAGAAATTGACCCCCATTAAGTAAAAACACAAAAAACAAACGTGTGTAAGTGTAACATTAACTCTACTTCTCTATTTCAAACTCTCTTCACTTCTAGCAGCTTTGAAATTCTCATTACTCTATCATCTCCTTTGATACTTGGGCTAGGACAGCCTCCAACTGCTGAGGATACGCATAGTTACAGGGGCAGAGAGCATCCACGGCTGGACGGCAGAGAATACTGTCTGTCTGTTTTCAATCATTCCTCTCAGATCCTGTAAGCTTTCCAATGAACATCATGCTCATTAAATAAGTGACAATAGGAAACGAGCATGCATCCAAGAAAATCTGTCTAGAATAAAGGAGTACTTGAAAACAATCTTTTGAATGAGAGTTACCACTACAAAATGACCTATTTTTTGCTTTATCTTTTTGTGCATGGTTTTCTGAAACAAGATCATATATAATTTATAATTATTTAACACTAGTTTTTTCCCTATCTAACCTGGTTAAGATCATTAGAACTCATTTAAATAAATTATATTCTCTCTCTATATATACATATATATATATATATATACATATCCTCTTTAATTTTTCCCTTAAGGAATTCTTCCCTCATTTCTTTGCTTTTCTCTTTTCTCTTTATCTGCTTCTTCTCCTACAACCTGACTTTCCCCCCACAATCTTCTCTAGGTAGTTCTGTCCTTTTCAAATTATCCCTGACTTTCTCACATTAAAGCCCTGCCCCCCCCCCCAGCTTTACCTTTTCCTCTCACTTTCTTTTTTTTTAAGTTATTTATATTTTTTAAAAAGTTATGTTTTTTTTCTTTCTATTTTTCAAGAAAGGAAGAGTATAGGCTATTTGGGGACAGAGTACCAAAAAGGAAGCCTCTAACCTCTCTTCACCTGAACATAATTGGAAATCTTCAAGAAATGACAGCATTTGAATTGTATTTTATATAGAGGTTTATGGTAAGGTCAGAAATCTTGGCTGAATTTTTCTTGGTTAAAGTAGAATAGAAATGCCAATCTGTCAAATGTCTTTGCTTTAAATGCAACCTTAACTTGTCTGCTTTAGGAATGTTCAAATTGTCAAATGCGAATTTCTAATTAAAATATTCTAAGTAAGATGGATTTTGAGTGCATAAAATTACCTCCATTGCCTAGCCTTAGGTGTTTAAATTTTTCCTCTGCTTGTCATTTCTTCCCTCTGGACAAACAGATGTGATTAAGCTACAGAAGACATTTGTTTCTATGATGAAAACTAGAAGTTTGTATCAGCTGGTACTGGGCTACATTAAAATTCATAAGTCTTTCAAAGCAGTTGTTAACCACATATGGGTTTAAAAAGTAAATGTCCTAGGACACCCATTATAGTTTAATAACATTATCACTGTTTCTATCCACAAGAAATATAAAAAACTCATATCACTTTAATAACATTATAATGCCAATTTGTGCCATGTACTTAAGTTTTAAATATAGTTGAAGTCCAGTATGCATATGTGGTTGCATCCTTACCATGTAGTTCTCCTGAGAGGATAAGGATAAGTGTAACAAATGCCAGCATGGCAGTGACCAAAAGCCAGAGTGGCAGGAGCTAACTTGCTCATTGTGATCTGTTTAACTGGAAGAAATCTTGGTTAAGCAAAACTAAATTTGAGCAAATGCAATAGTTTTAAATATCAAGTCTTCTACTCAACATATTACTCCAGATCCATTTCCAATTCCATCAACATACTTGAATTGGGGCTGATTGTACAAACTCCAATTTATAACCTGAAAATAGACCTTGACTCAAAATATTTCCATAGCATGGAGAAGAACTGCTCCTTACAATTTATGGCACTGCATATTTGTATACAGCCTTCTCTTTCTCCCTCATAAGTATAACATACATGCTATTAATTTAATTAGTACCATATTGTATGGAGGCTTAAGGTTGATGCACCTATACAGTTTATAATGTGCAGCTGTGGGGATGGAAAATGATATGTAAACTTTAGAGTCCTCTTGATTTTTGAAAAAAAAACTTCTAATGGGTCTAAATAACTAAACAACTATAGGAACATTGACTCAAAATGTCATATTCATACTGATCTTTGTGCTAGCCAGAATAGACTAGAGAAACAGATTCATAAGCATGCACATGTGTATAAGAAAGAGGTTTATGTGCAAGAGCAACTGTATATTAAGAAAAATCCCAACCCAGTCCAGTCCAAGATCGTGAGTCTAATATTAGCCCATATGTCCAATATCAGTCTATAAGTCTTCTTCAGACTCATGAAACACATGCAATGATGCCAAATGCAAGATGATCACAAGGCAGATGGGTAGAATACCTGTGGTTCCAGTGGTGTTGTGAACTATAAACAAATATTTGGTCAACTAAAATTCTTTCTAATATATGACAAAATAAATTTCCTAGATAATTCTATGATAGTTTGGGGTGGGCATATCAATCAATTAAAAAAGGGCCCCCACACTGCCATCAAGTCCATGCTGACTCATAACAGCCATCTAGGGCAGGGCAGACCCACGAGTTCCTGAGCCTTTAACTGCTGAAGGGAGTAGAGCATCTGGTCTTAGCCCTAAAGAGTGCCTGGTGATTTTCAATTGCTTACCAGGGGAATTGCAGACCATATGTAGCGACTAGATCACCAGGCCTCATAAAAAATGAGAGAAATTAGGTCACTAACATTAATATCAGAATATTGATGCATTTTCCTCCATGCTGTGATGAGTATATTGATTAGAAAAATGATTTTTAAATAGCAGATATGCTTATGATAAGATTATGTTCATTCAATTATTTTCTCATGAATTAAAAGAGCATGCTGAAAACAAGTTTGGTGAACACTAAAATGTCTCCATGTTCTTTCTGACACTAATAGTTTATTTTGGAATTCTTGATATTGAGATATATGCAGACTTCGATATTGCAAAAATGAAAAAATATAGCATGGCAAATGAAACACAATACTTATGAAGGTAAAGGTAAAAGGGGGTAATGCATATATGATGGTAAAGTTTTGCAAATTTAAGTTCAGTGGTCAGGTATGATGATCATGATACTTGAACTAAGATTCAAAAGTAGTAATTGAGTCATGAAAAATTCCAGGGGGTGGGGCAGGAAGAGTTCAATGGCTGATAGGGGAAAATGTTCTGAGGTGGGAATGAACCTGGAGAGTATTAGAGAAAAAAAACAGATTGATAGCATTTCAGTGCAATTAAATACTGGATGTACTTAAAATATTTAGTGCAGTATCTATTGATATGCACATATATGTTGATATGAATCTCGCAGACTGAATACTGGGCATGCTTGATGCACAAGTGAAAAGGAGGACAAGAAGGAGGATGAGGAAATGATTCAATTATTAAGGATTAATTTAAAACCATTGGGTTAGATTCATAGATCTTCCATAAGGAATAACCACAAAGTAAGCAAACACAACAAAAATTCGTTCTTAACCAGTTCTGGGAAATAGACATCAGATTTCAGGGCATCAGCAAGGTCATCAAGTGTACTCTGAGAGCCGTATAGGGCAGTTGTGTCAACTGTGGGTTGTGACCCCTTTGGGGGTCAAATGACCCTTTCCCCGGGCTCTCCTAAGACCACCAGAAAACATACAGATTTCACAATATATTTTTACATATTGTTTTGTGATTAATCATTATGCTTTAATTATGTTCAATTTGGAACAATGAAATTACATGCTTCATATCAGATATTTACATTAGGATTCATAACGATAGCAAAATTATAGTAATGAAGTAGCAATGAACATAAATTTATGATTGGGGGTGAGATAGTTGAAGTTTATTATGCCAAGCTGACCATTGAAGACATATGGGGTGAATTGAACGGCACAGAGATAAATGGCTTGGTAAATTTCACATTTCTGGACTCTTGCTTTCTTATGGTTAGACCAGAGTGCAGCTTCAGCTGGCAAGACTCACTTCCTGCAAGACTATCCTGAGGAGAAGCCACATGGACCCCCTGATGCAGCCCTGAGTGCTGAAACAGCCCTGTGGACACGCCTGCCAGCACTGAGATGCTTACACATTCACTGACTTGGCTTTCCTCCTGCAGTCAAGAGTCATTACGTGTCCTTTGGAGGAGGACCATGTGACTTGGTGTCAGATATATCTGCTATGTTAGACTTGTGGGCTTGCACAGCACTAAGTTGGGATGTTTTCTTGATGTGCACTTATCCTTTATATAAAACTCTCTCGTATCCATATGAATTTCTGTGGATTTGTTTCTCTAATGTACTCAAACTAACACAAGGGGCACCACATGAGGAACTATATTAAAGAGTCATGGCATTAGGAAGGTTGAGAACCACTGCTATAGAAAAAAATGTTTTATATCGTTTCTCCTAAAGACGGGTTGTCTTTGGTATTGGTTGGTTTGAAGCAACATAGTCCCCATTAGTTCTTGCTTCTAGTTTCACAAGGTTGTGTCTTCTCTGGATCTTTTCATGTGTATCTTCTTTATCTTTTTAAAACAACAAAGACACATTCTGTCTAGAATATATCCACTTTAATAAAACCTCATACTAACTAACTATATGTGAAAAACTCTAACACCAAAATAAGCTCATGTCTAAAGAGGCAGGGGTGGAGTTGGTGGAAATGCTATTTTTTGTGAGAACACTTATAACACATAAGAGCCACTCACAGCAATAATTTGCATTTTTTTATTAGGCATCACTGCCCTCAGGTGGTGGGAGTAGGAGGCCCAGCCTTTGCTCCTATGAGCTAGAATTGAACCTCCATCTCAGTGGGCTGCAGTCCCACGCACAACCACTATGCCACCGGGGCTCAGCAATTTGCATTTCTTTAAGATTTCTTCAATCTGTTTTGCTTTTTATATATTTTAAGGTACAGAGTAGACTTACAAATATATAAGCCACACGATAGATATACAACCACATAAAATACTGATATACATCTTATTTCACAAATGCATTATAGTTATACATTTGCATTAGGTAGAGATAGTTTCCATACCTAAACCTGTCAGACATCTATCTACTTTTGTAAATGGCAAGTTGTCCTTATTACTCCATTAAAACATGCCAACTGTAAAAGAAAACAAAGATGGAAAATCTACAAGCAAAATAAACTGAGATAAAATTATGATTGACTAATAAACCAATAACTCTATAAAGGACACATAACAAAATGACAGAACACCATCATATTTATCAATAAAACAGATTAAAAAACAAAAAATGAAGAAAAACATACCACAAAACAGTCATTTTTTAACAGCAGGAGTACCAACTTTTGCTTCATAAAAATATTAGAAAGCAAAATACAAGTCATCATGAGAGACAAAGCACAATTGATTAATAAGATATAACCATAATAAACAATTGTACACAATAAAATCCTCCAAAACTATTCATCAAATTCTTACGAAGTTGAAAAGATAAATAGACTAAACTATTTAGTCAAATAGAAGATTAAATTCATCCCTCCTGAGGAAGGAAAGATCAATAGGAAAGAAAATCAACAATATGGAAGAATTAAATAACACTATTAAGCAATTTGACCTCTTAATCATATATAGATTACTTCACCCAACAGCACCACAATATATCATACTTTCTACCACATACAAAAAGTCCCTCCAGAATAGAGGCATATGTTAGGCAAAATAAATAAATAAAATCAATACATTTTCAAACATTGAGATATTAAAATCTAATCTTTTCAGATCACAATGATAATCAGAAATCAACAATAAGAAGCTAAAGCTACCTGTAATCAATTAAATGGAAATTTAGCACCCCGCTTACAAATCAATGGGCAATTTAAAAAAGAATGTAAATATATCAAAACTTTTGGGCACAATGAAAAGTATACATGAAAGACCATTTATAGCAAAATGTATACATCATAAAAGAGGAAAAAATTCAATACCCTAATTTGCAACAGCAAAATTTAAAGCAAAAATACAAACACTTAGCTACTAGAAAGGAAATAAATGACATTAAAGAAGAAATAAATGAAACATAAGAAAAATAGAAAAAAATAATGAGACAAAACATTTGTTCTTTGACAAGATTAAGAAAAATCATCCATTATTGCTGTTTAACAAAGGAAAATTGTAGCAAATATTAAGAATAATAACTGAAATTGGTAACATTAAATAAATCTAGCTGAAATGAAAGGGATAATAGTTCAACAAATTTGAAAACAGTATAAATGGAGAGATGTCTAGGTGCATATTAATTATGTAAACTAGCACAGATTAATATAGAAAATATTAACTGGTAGAGATACTTTAATTAGGTAGAGATACTTTAACTAGGTAGAGATAATTTCAATATCTAAACCTGTCAGATATCTATCTACTTCTATAAATGCCAAACTGCCTTTATTACTCTATTAAGGAAAAATGGATAAGAAAAATTGATAAGATTATGAAAAACTTCCCAACAACAAAAAAGTCCAGGACAAGAATGCCTTATTCCTGAATGCTACCAAACATTTAGATAAGAAGTTGACACTATTTTGCACAAACTATTCCAGAATTTAGAAAAGAAAACTATATTGTCCCAAACAACACTAACTACTTTTTCATTTAGTTTCTAATATTCTTTGCAACAGATACACAGAACTTAGAGAAAATATTAGTGATTATAGAAATTATTAAGTAAATTAAGTTATAAGGCAAAGTAATAATGACAAATACTCAAGTTACATTTGCTCATCAGTATGGGTTATGGAGCTCTTTCAGTGTTAATAGATGACCCAAGTTCAAGCCATTATGCTATAAACCTCAACACGAAAGCATTAAGCTCCAGTTTCTTGACGTAAATGACAAAAAGCCTGCCATTTCAGTAAATAATTCATCTTAAATTTTGAGGGTAAGAAAGTTCAACTCCCACAATTAAGTTTCCAGATGCATCTCACTCCACAAGCCAGGGCCCAGCTCCCAAACTCTTAAGCGTACTTTCTAGAAGAGCCCATGAAATAATGCATAGCCCATGTACATATATTTATATGGCACTACTCAGAAGTAGGCAATGGACTTTGCTCAAACTCTTTGTCAATACAAGAGCACTTCATTCTTACAAATCAAACCGCCAAAATGTTCACCCTCTTGACACAAATACTGAAGACTAAATGGGTGAATGAGCAAATGTGGTAAAGAATATGGATGATGCCTGGCTATTAAAAATATAACATCCACCACATTTGCTTGTGCACCCATTTAACTTCAGTGATCATGTTGGGCCAGTGAGCCTAGAGGAAAACCAGATTCATAGAAAAAAGTGTTCTTGCAATGAGGGAGCATCAGGGTGAGGGTCCAAGGTCCACTTGCTACCATAGTATTTGGCCTATAGAGATGTTCTTAAATTTATTCCCACCTTATACTAGATAGTTGTATTTATGTATGGAACCTATGTTTAGACCTCTGCAAGTGCCGTTTGCCTTCTAGCTCTTTCCTCTATTTCCTTCCATCTCCTTCCATGTCCCATCATGTTCCACCTTCATTGGCGTTTCAGTGTTTCATCACAGAATCATTGTCCCTGCTTAATCCCGACCAGGCCTCCCACATCCTCCTTTCCATCAATTCCAGACCACTTGTTGCTCCCCCTCCCCCATCCATGTGTTTGTCCACACCCCCTTCTTCTCCCCTCTCTCGTGCCCCCTGGAATCATTGTTTGCCCAGTCCTTTCTGTGACGCATTGGGTCTCCAAAGGGATGTGTTCATCTGAGCATCATGTGTCGGCATGGAGCTTGGACCAGGTCTCTTCCTCTTCCTCCCTTCTTGTGTTTGTCCCTGTGGGTGTGGGATGCTGGCCCCTCCCCCAACCTGTTCTCTGCCATGCCCACTTCTAGGGATGGAGTCCATCAGACTCTGGTTGCGTCCAGCTCTGTAGCTCTCTCTTTTCTTGCATCCTTCCATGCATCCACGCTGTCCTCATGGTTGGGTGCTTCATGGTAGGAACTGCTCTTCCACTCCGGTTTCTGTGGCGATAAGACCAGTACTCCCTTCCTGGGTGGATTATTGCCCCATTCCCTCTGTTATCCATTCACTTTTGAACTCCCATTTATCTCCCTATGCCTTCCACACCCTCATCTTTCTCCCATTACTGTGTTGCACTCAACATGTACCTCCCTGGGTTTGGTTCTCCCTCCTCCCCTTACCCTATACCAACTGTTGTGATAAAGGAGTCTTCTCTTTTATACTCACCATGCTGTTTCTACTTACCTCACAGGGCTCATGCAGTACTAATCCTTTTGTGATTGACTGACTTCACTTAGCAAAATTTCCTCCAGGTATTCCCATGCATCAAAGGATATATTGTCAAGGGTCTTAAAAGCCTGAAGATAAACAATAGACCATTTACTTGAGAAGAGACCACACCCACACAGAAGAAGCATAACAGCTAGCGTGGCCACAGTGTGGTGAAAGGTCTAGGCAATAGACATCAAACGGGAAAAACCACATATCACTGTGTGCACACATCCCCAAGGTGCCCACTGAGGACATGAGGGAGTATGAGCAAGCGTGGTGAAGAAAGCAGATGGTGCCCAGCTATCAAAAGATATAGCATCTGGGGTCTTAAAGGCTTGAGCATAAACAAGCAGCTATCTACCTCAGGAGCAACAAAACCCACCATAAAAGAAACTCACTTGCCTGTGCGATCATGAGGTGCTGAAACAATCAGGTATAAGGCATCAAAGACCAAAAATCAAAATCAATGGACCAATTGACTCCCAATATTGCTGAAGACAAATGGATTCAGAGGCAAACAGAGTAGAAGAAATGATGGTACCCAGCTACCAAATGATTGAATGTCTGGAGTCTCAAAGACTTGAAGATAATTGAATCACCATTCAGTGCAGAAACAGCAAAGCCCACATGGAAGAAGCACACCAGTATGTGTGATCAAGGGGGACTGAAAGGAGTAGGTATCAAGCATCAAAAAACAAGAATCACATCATTACAAATGAGGGGGAGAGTAGGGTGAGAACCTAAGGCCCACTGGTGAGTAATTGGTCACCCCTTTACAGGGGAGTCATGGGGAGGAGACAGACCAGTCAAGGTGCAGCCAGGCAGGGATTATGCATACTAGTTTCCTCTAGTTCCTGAAGTCTTCCTCCCCGCCAACCATCATGGTCCCAACTCTACCTTATAAATACAGATGGACTAGAGAAGGTACACTAGTATAGAGGGGAGCTAGATATATGGGAAAACCAAGATGGATGAGCCCCTTTTGGCCAGTGGTTATATTGGAGCTGCTGGAAGGGTAGAGAGAAGGTGGGGTAGAGAGATGGAACCAATTGCAAGGATATACACATAAGCTCCTCTTTGAAGGACGGGCATTAAAGGAGTGGGTTGGGGAAGGGTTCTGGCAGTGTAAGATGTGATAGAACAATAATAATGTATAAAGTATTGAGAGTTGGTGGGGAGGAGAGGGCATGAGAAGAGGGGAAGGGATGGAAAAGTTGATACTAGGGGCTCATGGGAAAAGGAGCAGCAGATTTGTGAAGATCCTTGGCACAGTATATTTATGTATTGTGAAAAACGATGTATGAACCCCCAATAAAATGATTTTAAAAAAGATATAACATCCAGAGTCTTAAAGGCTTGAAGTTACATAAGCCTCTGGTTTCCTGAAGTTTCCTCACTCCCCACTATCATGATTCCAGTGCAGCTTCCCATTTCAGACTAGACTAGAATATGTACACAGGTATACATAAGAGATGGGAGCTCACAACACACGGAATCCAGGAACAGGAGTGGGAACAGTAATACTAAAAGGGTTGGCGGAAGCCGGGGAGAGGAAAGGAAAAAGGGGCAACTGATCGCAATGACTGACACATAACCGTACACCCCTCTACAGGGGGAAGAGAAACAAAACATGGGGAAAGGGAGATAGTAGCCAGTGTGAGAGAAGAAAATAATAACAATGTACAATCTATCAGGGACTTATGAGGGAGGGGAGGGGGGAAAAGAGGAGCTGATATCAAGGACTCTAGAAACTAAATATCTAGAAAGGAATGAAGGCAACATATCTATAGACATACCTGATTTAATCAATGTATGGATATGATAAGAGTTGTATGAGCCTCCAATAAAATGATTAGAAAAAGAAAAATAAAAAAAAGAGAAAGAATGCACAAGTCCTGCAACAATAAACTACCAAATTCATTTTATGAGTGAAATAAAAACCTGCGCCTAAAACTAGGGAAATACATTAAAATAATAAAAAATTATTGACCCATATTTTCTATGAAAATGTTATATAGATATAAATATTTTTAAGTAAATCATTGTTGTTGTTGTTGTTGTTGTTACATTCTCTGGAGTTAGTTCCAACCCACAGTTACCCTTTGCACAACAGAACAAAGCATTGCACTGTCCAGGTCCATCCTTATGATAGTTCCCATACCGGAACCCATTGTTGCAACCAAGGTGCCAGTCCAGCTTAGTGAGGGCCATCGTCTTTTCTCTTCCCCTCCACTTTACTAGGCAGGATGTCCTCCTCAAGGGACTGTTCTTGTCTGACAATATGCCCCAACTACGCAAACAAAATCTAGCGACTCATCTCTAAGAACACTGTGGCTGTACCCAGCCTATGCAGATGATAAAACCTTGCTTGCTGAAAATGAGCAAGATTTGAAGCACTTGCTGATGAAGACCAAGGATTTCAGCCTCATCTATGAATTGGGACTAAATGTAAGGAAGCAAATCAAAATCCTCACAATTAGACCAATAAGTGATAAATGGAGAAGAATTTGAAGGTTTCAAGAAAATTGTAGCCAAGAGAATTCAACAAAATATTAACAACACCAACAACAAAAATTGTCAACAAAAGGGATTTATTCCATATATACAAAGATAGTTAAATGTTAGGGGCAACAATCACTGCAATCTTTCATATAAATAGAAGAAAAGTATAGGATCTTATTATGATAGCAAGTGATGTAGAAGAAGTCATTCACCATACATTGATCATAAAAACACTCAGTAAAATAGGAGCATTCTTTGACATAATAAAAGCCATCTATGCAAATAAGCAGCCATCATTTCGCTCAATAGGGAGAAACAGAAAGCAGTCTCACTCTGAATGGGAACCATACGAAGATTCCCTTGTCACCCCTCTTATTTAATACAATCTTAGAAGTATTGGAACTACTAGACAACAAAATAAATCGAATCCAGATTGGCCAAGAAAAAAGTAAAACTCATTCTCTTTGAAGCTAGTATGATTTTATCTAGAGAAAACAGAAAGACTTGAGAGAAAACAGTTGGAAGCCATTGTAAAATAAGTCAACATGGCAGGTTATAACACCAACATGCAAAAATCATCACTGTTGCTGTACGGTGCCTTGGAGTCCGTTGCACCTCCGAGTGACCCTTTTGCAGCAGGACGATAAATGGACTGGGCCTGTGTCTTGCCCCAAAGAGATGATATCCTTGAACCACTGATGCAACCACTGGGTCAAGCAGCCTCATCAAGAACTTTTCGCTTATGTGGGGCCCCTCTACTTGCCAAGCACAATGCTTGGCAAAGCATTCCAGGAATGGGCTCTCCTAATAACATTTCAGAGCCCACAAGGCTGAGTCTTACCATCCTTGACGCTAAGAAGCAATCAGGTTATTCTTCTTTCAAGACAGATTTGTTTGATCTTTTAGTAGTCCATGGTACTTTCAACATTCTTCACAAGCAAAATAATTCAAATTCATTCATCATTCAGACTTTCCTATACAATGATGATTGTCACAGGCATAGAAGGTGCTGGAATGTATATAGCTTGAGTCAGGAGAACCTTAGGCATCACAGCAACACCCTTGCTGTTTGACACTTCAAAGAGGTCTTGTGCAGCAGACTTACCAAAGTCCTGTGTCCTTTGATCTCCTGATTGCTGCTTCCATGAGAATTCATTATGATCCAAGTAAGACGATAATCCTTGACAATTTCAATCTTTCCTCCATTTCTCACTGTATCGTCTATCTGTCCAGTTGTGACCATTTTGGTTTTCTTTATAGAGGACTGTAATCAATACTGAAGGCCCCCATCCTGATCAATAGCTATAAATAGAGGAAGAGAACATTGAAAATGAAATTAAAAATAAAATACCACTCATCATAACCATGTCGTTAAACTAGGTTGTCTAGATAAACAAATACAGTGACATTAATATACTTATAAGAAGAAGTTAATAGTTATGTATCAAGAATTATCTCAGCCCAGTTTAATTCAAGTTCAAAAGTTGATGTTAGTCCATAAGACCTGCTGCAGACTCATCTTGCTGCAGCCTGATGATGCAGACAGGTGAACTGGGGTATCACAGGCCCGCAGGAGCGAAGTTGCATGCATATCTGGTGGGTTGGAAAATGAGAGTTTCCAACAGCTCTGATGGTCAGGCACGGAAAATAGAAGCCCTGAAAGAGGCGGAGACTCCAAACTCCTCTACTTATAAGAGGCCACAACTCAAGGAGACATAGTCAGGCTGCTACCAGATTAGCAGGCTGAATCTGTTAATAAATCTTCAACCTAGGGCTGAGCCCCGGTGACATAGTGGTTGTGCGCGGGACTGCAGCCCACTGAGACGGAGGTTCAATTCCAGCAGTGGGACTGGGCCTCCTACTCCCACCACCGGAGAGCAGTGATGCCTCAAAAAAAAAAAATCTTCAAGCTACATAAAATATATCTGTCAAAACACCCCCAAAATCAAATATTTAGGAATGAACATCAACAGAAAAACAACATATTAGTACAAATAAAATTGACAACCATAATTGGAAGAATTTCCCATACTCATACATAGAAAGATTCAATATTGTGAAGATATCAATATTACCTAAGTAAATCTATAAATATAAATCCTTTGATCAAATTCCTAGCACCTCTTTTTTATGAAATGAAAAAATGAATCACCAACTTTATTCTGAAAGAAAGAAATCCAAGATAAACAAAACACTAATAAAAGCCAAAGATAAGGTAGGAATCCTGGCAATTTCTGATTTTAAAGCCAATTACATAGTCATGTTAGTCAAAACACATTGATACTGTTATAATGATAGATATGGAGATGCATGGCTCAAAACACAGAAACCAGAAATGAACTCCAAAACCTATAGATGATACAGGGGTAACACACATTACATTGGGAACAGATAGTCTTTTAAATAAGTGGTGTCTCCTTCTGAAATTAATGAAACAAAGCCCATATGCAAACAAAAGAACTCTAAATGTGTTATTTAAATATAAACCCTGGAACTATAAATATCATCCATGGAATATTAGCAACAAAGTTAATGACTTTAGTATTCAGCATAAACAGACTACTAAATATAGTAACCCCTCCCCCACAATGTAGATGATAGGACCTCTTAAAAATAGGATACATCAAAATACTTGATCAAGGATATAAGAAAGAGAACCAGCTGAGTTTGTGGAAAGAAATGCAAAGATGCAATGCTGTCTAATTTCTATAATCTATAGAAAATTGTGATACCTCAATGTGATAAAGTTGAATAAAGAAATAAAAATAGTAAATTAAAATCAACTTCATTAAAGGAATCAGAGAAAAGGAAGAAATGAGTTCTCATGACAACTAGAAGACAATAAGATGATGTTTGTAATTAATAAAATTATTAAAAAATAATTCTTTAGTTGTGAACATGCCTTTCAAAAGTGAAAGTGCACCAGACTTTTCAAATACATGAAAAGGATGATTGAATCATGGCCATCAACCAAAATGTCAAAATAATCTCTTTGTGAGGAGCAAAAATAATTCCAGAAGAAAATCACACTTAGGTAAAGACATAGAGAAGGTGGGAAATGATGAATATGCAAACAAAAATGCAAAATCTCTTTTAAAAAATCTGATTCTGTTTATTCTTTTCCCCTTTTAATTTTTTATTATGAAATGCTCATCTTTATACAAATGTCATGAGGATAATAGCAATTCCTTTCTTTTTTTAAATATTTTTATTGGGGGTTAATACAATTCTTTTTTTCAATGATTTTATTGGGAACCCTTACAGCTCTTATAACATTCAATACATCATTTGTATCAAGCATATTTGTACACATGTTGCCATATTAATTTCCAAATTTTCCACTAAAGCCTTTGGTATAAGATCCCCTTTACCCCTCCATTTTTATGAATAATCTTATTGGGGGTTCATACAACTCCCATCACAATCCATACATACATCAGTTGTATGCAGGCCACATTTGCACACTTCTTGCCATCATCACTCTCAAAACATCCTCCCTCCACTTAGACTCCCAGTTCCAGTTCCCCATATTCCCCTTCTCTCCCTTCCCCTTCCCCCATGAACACTTACAAATTTACAAATTATCATTATTTTGTCATGTCATACACTGTCCAAGGTGTCCCTTCATTCACTTCCCGCTGTTGTTCATGCCCCAGAGAGGAGGTTATATGTAGATCTCTGAAATTGGTTCCCCCTTTCTATTCCACCATCCTTCCACTCTCCCAGTATCATTTCTTTTCCCCAATTTTTTACTTGCAGGATTGAAAACCTCAAACTTACACAAATACCTTGATAACAATATGTAAACCTGGAAACATGATTCTTCACTTGAAAGTGATACATCTATGACCAATCATGATTCATTTACATTATCCTGTTCCATCTCCACTTGATTATTTGGAAGCAATGTTAATGCATCATATTCATTTATTCATGATTCTTTATTTAATAACAATACCCTAATGCTCAGCTGCTTTCTCCATCAAACATATTTGTATGGAATACACCTGTTATAACTTATTTTAAATATATATTATATTTGTTGCTGTTTTTGAGAATATAAACAGCAGCACATACATCAATTCAACCATTTCTGCATGAACTGAGACAGCGCAGCACTAGCTGCTGGCCTGCCATTTTGTGAATGCTAAGTCTCCTGTCTTCTTCCCTTTCCCATCTTGGAAAGTCTGACTAAAAATTGATCATAAAATATACTCTTATATACTTAAGATCAGGACATTATAATTAATCCCATTTTTTAAAATATTGTTGCTTTTGATGTTTTAACCAAGATGTTATAATTAATCTTATTATTTTTATCTTGCAAAACAAGGATGTTATAATCAATTCTGCTCTGTTCTTATGGTTTTGTGACAGATGTACCTTATTTTGAGCTAAAGTATGTCAATAATAATTATGCTTTCTGCTTTTGTAATACCTTCTCGCTCCATAGGAAGATTCCTGGCAAATGGGAAAATCCCTGGCAAAAATGGGTTTTTGCCTCTAAAGGCAGGCTACTGTTTCCACTCAGCACAGCAACCTCAAGAACCATTCAAAGATCCTTGCAGGTCGATGGGCCAAATAAGGACTTGTGTTAGTCGGGTAGACTAGGGGAACAAATTCATAGACAAGCATATGGATATAAGGAAATGATTTATATGCAAAAGGAATGGAATGCTGAGAAAGCACCCCAACCAAGTCCAATTCAAAGTCATAAGTCTAATATTAGCCCATATGCCCAATACCAGTCTATAATGTCTCCTTCTGACTCACAAAGTCGCAGGTCAGTCGGTGCAGAATCTTGGAGCAGGCAGGGGTCTCCCCATGGCTTCTTCAGCTTCAGAGGTTTGGTTCCATCAAGGCAAGGCCATGTGGCTTCTCATCTGGCTCCTGCAGCTTCTCAGACGCTGCCATCTTGTCTTGTTCGTGATTCATCGTCTCTGAGACTAACTCCAAACAACTGGGGAGATGGCTTCTCATCTTCACGAGGGAAATATTGTGAGATTTCCCAGAAGTCTCAGGAGAAAGCCATGCTCACACAGAGGTCTCATTGGCTACTCAATGGCTATCTTTAGATTAACAGGCTAGACTCTACCCCTACATCTCAATCATGAAATTAGCATAAGCACATGACTGCCACAGGACTCTTCCACATTTCAAGACATAGGGGCTGTCATTTATTTGAACCCAGAACAGAAACATGCAAAGATATTTATTATATTCTGCAAGTTGTGCAACCATTCTCACATTTATTTTTAAAACTTCTCACTCATTAACATAATCCCACTGTCCTCAAGTTTCCTAACTACTCCTTCAAGTACCTATTATGAATTTTATTCTATAATTGTCCAATGGAGATAGCCTCTAGAGGTTAAACTAAACTAAACTATTGCTTTGTTTTAAAAGACTTCAGTGGATAATTATGATTTAACATCTAAAGAAAATCTCAAAATCTAAAGACCAATTTGCTTATGGATTTTCAGGTTTCAGTAGATATAGAAATTCTAGTTTCTATGATAATTGGAAATCTTGTTCTAAACTTTCTCTCTTTGGTCAGGATTATTGTCTAAAATATTTTATCAAAAACAAAATAATTACAACCAGACACCATTTCTTTCTGATCTCCTGACAAAGGAGGTAGTTGTTCATGAAAATAATTAGCCACACATTACATTTAGAAAAAGTAATACAAAAAGAGAGGATTTGGGAATTTTCATAACACAAAGAAATAAATCCTATGAAGAAATTAGCACAATGTAAGAAATAACAGAGTTGTATTTTATTGCTATTTAAACAGTAATACTGATATGCTAAATATATATATATATAATATAGTATGCAAATCTGAGAAGGAAAAATAAAGAGAAAGATGAAGTTAACTGTAAGGAATAAAATGAAATAAAATATACTTCATAATTCCAAGAAAACAAAATACAAAATAATATAACAAGTACACTAAAAATAACAAGAGGGTAGGCTTAAACATAATTGCAAAATAAAGTAAATGTTGCCATTAAAAAGTGGAGACAAAGAGGCCAGCCCCAACCCCAACTACATGGACTGCTGCCCCTCCCCCCAAAAATAATTTATTTCAGAGGACAGCACTGAAGCTGCAGCACAGGGAGAGGGACATGTCTGATTAGAGCACAGGAGAACAAATGAAGGGGAAGGAAGACAGAGTGGAACAATTCCTGGCCCATCAAACTTTGAGGATGATATACCCTCTCAGAGCAACCAATCCTCAGAGTAGATGATATTGCCTGCCCCACTACGAGACATGACATCACTCACTGATCCATAGATCTACAGGGAACAACACTGGAGGCACAATGGGGGAACTACGCCCAATGTGACCCCACCACACTAAAGGTGTACAAGAGAATAACAAAGGGAGCAGAGAAAGAAAGTTCTGAGGGAGTAGCAAAAATAGACTTGGGGCCAGGGAATGGCACCCCATCAAACTCAACTGGAAAACACTTCTGAAGGCTTCAAACGGGCTTGAATCATTTACAGGTTTTTCTATTTTATCATTTGTCTTTGTTGTTTTATTTTGCTTTGTTTTGCTCTGTCTTGTTTTTGTGCATGTTATTAATTCCGCAGGTCTATCTAGATATGATAGGTTGGATAAACAACTTGGAGGAGAAAACAACAGGATAACTACTCCTGCGGGACATGGAGAGGGTGGGGGAAGGTAGTACTGTTTTTTTTCCAATTATTTTATTGGGCGCTCTTACAGCTCTTATAACATTCAATACATCATTTGTATCATGCATACTTGTACACAATTACCATATTCATTTCAAAATATTTTCCACTTGAGCCCTTGGTATAAGCTCCTCCTTCTCCCTCCCTCCTTTTTTTTTTAATGAATCATTTTATTGGAGGCTCATACAACTCCCATCACAATCCATACAAACATCAATTGTATGCAGGCGACATTTACACACTTACTGCCATCATAACTCTCAAAACAACCTCTCTCCATCCAGGCCCCCAATATCAGGTCCCTATATTTCCCTTCCTTCCCCCTCCTTGAATCCTTAATAATTTATAAGTTGTTATTATTTTCATTCTGTACACTGTCCAATGTATCCCAACACTGTTGCCCGTGTCCCAGAGAGGAGGCTACGTGTAGGTCCCTGAAGTTGGTTCTACCTTTCTATTCCACCATCCCTCCACCCTCCTGGTACTACCACTCCTATTACTAGTCTTGAGGGATCATCTATCCCAAATTTCCCATGTTTCCAACTTCACTGTACATCTCCTGGTCTCGCTGGATTTATGCGGTAGAATTGGGGTCATGCTAGTGGGTGGGAGGCAGCATTTGGGAACTAGAGGAAGGTGGCATATTTCATTTCTATTACCCTGTATTTAACTGGCTCATTTCATCCTTGTAACGCCTCTGCAAGAGGATGTCACTTCACCTATTGATGAGCTTTGGGTCCCCAATCTGTACTCCCCTTGCTAATAATAATATACTTTTAGCTCTTTGAGGCCTGACACCAGATCCCTTCACCACCTCGTGATCACATAGGCTGGTATGCTTCTTCCGTGTGGGCTTTGTTACTTCTGAGCTGAATGGATGCTTGTTTACTCAAGCCTTTAAGACCTTAGATGCTTTTATCTTTTGGTAGCTGGGCACCATGAGCTTTCTTCACCACATTTGCTTATGCACACATTTGTCCTCAGCGATCTTATCAGGAAAGTGAGCATGCAATGTTATATTTTTTAGCTCTTGAAGCCTGATATCTAATCCCTTTGACACCTCGTGATCCCACAAGCTGGTGTGCTTCTTCCATGTGCGCTTTGTTGCTTCTGTGCTAGATGGCTGTTTGTTTACTTTCAAGCCTTTAAGACCCCAGACGCTACATTTTTGCTAGCCAGGCACCATCAGCTTTCTTCCCACATTTGCTTATGCACACATTTGTCTTCAGTGATCGTGTCAGAAAGGTGAGCATATTAGATGCCAATTTAATAGGAAAAAAGTGTTCTTGCACTCAGGAAGTACATGAGTGGAGGTCCAATGCCCATCTGTTGTCCTACTACTAACCCTGTAAGTATGCATGTTAATCTATTTCCCCATCATCACTTATAAATATATGCACACATGTACATACCTGTATTTGAACCTCTATAAATGCCCATTATCCCCCAGTTCCTTCCTCTATTACCATTTGCTTCCTCTTGTCCCACGATCATGGGACAAAACCAAATCTCCATTTGGTTTTCAGTATTTTCTCTCTGTTACATTAGTCTTAATCAATCCCTATTGGCCTTCTCTCTCACCCACCAATTGCTGTTCCATTTTTCCTGGGCTGGTTGACATCACCCCATTTCCCCCTCTTCCCTCTCTCCCATGTCCCCTACCCTGGAACCATCAGTCCTGTCATTTTTGCCTCCAGACTCTTTGTTCAGTCTATCTTGTCTAGATAGACCTGCAGATGTAACAATATATACAAAAAAGGCCTCCTAAAATGAAGCAACTGAAGCAAATAAAACAATGATAACAGCAAAAGTAAACCCTTCAAATGCTATACATACATGTAAAAGAATAATAAAGATAATAACAATATAAAAACCTGTATAAAGTTCAAGGTCTTTAGTTGACCTTCCGGAGTCACCCATGGTTGAGTCGGATGGGATGTCATACTCTGGCCCCAAAGTACATCCTTGGCACTCCATCTGGAACTCCATGCTCTGATGCACACTCTTAGTGCTTTGCATTGGTGTGGTTGTGTCCAGCAGGATATAATATGGACCCCGTTTCTTCATCCTGGCCCCAATAGGCGTTGGGTCAGCATGGGTAGCCATATTTCATAGTGGAGCCAGCCTATAGTTGGTGTTGGGGCTGTGTTCTCAGGTCCCTCCACTGGTTTTCCACTCCATGCTGTCATGCTACATTCACATCCTGGGTCTCCAGGTTTAAGTTTGATCCCTCTTTCCCTGTGGAGACATAAACAATACTCTCCCCTTTGATGGGTTGGTGCCCCCTTCCCTTTCTACATATCACCATCTGCCCCCCTCCTTGCCACTCCCCCCAGTTGGCTACCATATGTAGCCCTAGATTTGATCTGGCCCCTGCCATATTACCTGGGCCTTCTCCCAGGATTTTCTATATATATAGTAGCTTTTTCTCAATGCCAGTTTTAAAAGTATTGTTTTGCTTACCTCAGCAGATTCATATTGCACATGTTCTTTTGCGTTTGGCTAACTTCACTTAGCATTATTTCCTCCAGTTCTTCCCATGCGGTGACGTGCTTCGTGCCTTCATTACTGCTTTTCAACGATGCATAGTACTCCATTGTATGTATGTACCACAACTTTTTAATCCATTCATCAGTTGATGGGAATATGGACTGCTTCCAATCCTTGCAATTGTGAACTGTGCTGCGATGAACATTGGAGCACAGATCTCTGGTTGTGGATTGTTGCTTGTCTCTTCTGGGTATATACCCAGCAGGAGAATTGCTGGGTCATATGGTAGCTCAATTTCCATCTGTTTCAGATATCTCCAAATTGATCTCCATAGTGGCTGTACATACCTGCAGGTCCACCAACAGTGTATAAGTGACCCTATCTCCACACAGCCTTTCCAGCATGTTACTTTCTGATTTTTTGAATTGGACTATCCTTGAGGGTGTTAGGTGATATCTCATTTATGTTTTGATTTGCATTTCTCTTATGGCTAATGATCAGGAACATTTTCTCATATATTTATTGGACACTCTGATTTCTGCCTCTGTAAACCTTCTGTGTAACACCTTTCCCCATCTCCTCAGTGGGCAGTTAGTTTTGATCTTTTTGGAAGCTATCAAGGTAATGTAGATTTTAGTAATAAGACCTTTGTCTGATTTGTCATTGCTAAAGATGTTTTCCCAGTCCATCTGCTCTCTTATTGCTCTCTTGGTGAATTCTTTCAATGTGCACAGATGTTTTATCTTCAGTCTATCCCATTTGTCTATATGAACCTCCTCTGTGTTTGTGTCCTTCCCTATTTCTGTTAGCCTATGTAGTCCTTGTGCCAGTTTTCTCAGGTTGTTCCCAATTGCCTCATTGATGTCCCTAATATTTTGGGGTTTTGCTTCAAGGTCTGTGATCCACCTTGAATTTATTCTAGTGCATGGAGTGAGGTAAGGGTCTTGCTTAATTTTTCTACAAGTAAATATCCATTTTTTCCAGCACCAATTGTTGAAAAGGGCATCTGCTTCCCATTTAATGCTTTTTGGGCGCTTTTCAAAGATCAGTTGTCCGCATGCTTGTGTTTTTATTTCTGGATTTTCAGTTCTTTTCATTGGTCTGAGTATCTGTCATTATGACAATATCATGCTGTTTTGACCACTGAGACTATATATGTGCGAAAGTCAGGTAAAGCACACCCTTCCACGGTGTCCTTCTTGAGGAATTCTCTACTAATTCTGGCTTCTTCCCTCTCCATATGAACTTGGTAATCATTTTTTCCATATCTCTGAAGAAGGAGGATGGTATTTGTATCAATATTGCATTAAATTTATATGGTGTCTTGGATAGAACTGTTATCTTTACTACATTGAGTCTTCCGATCCATGAGCATGAGATATTTTTCCATTTCTTGAAGTCATTCTTGGTTTCTTAAAATAGTGTTTTATAATTTTCCTCATATAGACCTTTTGTTCTTTTGTCAAGTATATCCCTAGATACTTCAATTTGTGCTTGGCTATTGTGAAGGGTAGAAGGTAGTACTCTTAACAAACCCAAGAACAAGGGAAAAGCAAGTGATCAACAAGCAATGGTGAGGAGGGTGTTGGAGGCTGGGTAGGGCTAGATCTAGAATAATGTAACCAACAGGAATTACTGAAATCCAAATGAAGGCTAAGCATGATAGTGGAACAAGAGGAAAGCAAAAGGAAATAGAGGGGAAAAACTTGAAGCAAACAGGCTTTTATAGAAGTCTAAATAAAGGCATGTGCATATATAAATATATTTGTATATGAAGATGAGGAAATAGATCTAAGTGCATATACATATGGGTTAAATATTAAGGCTGCAGATGGACATTGAGTCTACAAAGAAATACTCCCTCAATGCAAGATTATTTTGTTCTATTAAAACTGGCATTCCTTGGTGCTCACCTTCCTGACACAACTGCTGAAGACAAAGAGGGTACATAAGCAAATATGGTGAAGAAAGCTGATGATGACTGGCTATCAAAAGGTATGGTGTCTGGAGTCTTAAAGGCGTGAAGGCAAACAAACATCCATCTAATTGAGAAGCAACAAAGCCCACATGGAAGAAGCACCCCTGTCTTTGTGATCATGAGTTATTGAAGGAACCAGGTATCAGAGAACAAAAAAAATATCATTGTGAATGAGGGGAGTGCAGAGTGGGGACCAAAGCCCATCTGTAAACATCTGGACATTCTTCTAAAGAATGGTCGTTGGGATGCGAGGAATGAGTCAGAGTGCAGTGCAGCAATGATGACACATGCTACTTTCCTCTAGGTCTTAAATGCTTCCTCCACCCCGCCCCACCCCCCACCATCATGATTCCAATTCTACCTTACAGATCCACCTAAGCCAGAGGATTTCAATGGTGCAGACAGGAACTGGAAAAGACAGATTATCCCTTCAGGACCAGTGGTGAAAGTGGGAATACTGGGAAGGTGGAGGGAAGGTGGGATAGAAAGGGGGAACCAATTACAAGGATATACATATAACTTTTTCTCTGGGGGACGAACAACACAAAGTATGTGAAGGAAAAGCTTAGAGAATGTACAACATAGTAAAATAATAATAATCTATAAATTGTCAAAGGTTCATGTGGGTCAGAGATGTGGGGAGGGAGGGAAAAATATAAGGAGCTGATACCAAGGGCTCAAGTAGAAAGCAAATGTTTTGATAATGATGAAGGGAACAAATGGACAAATGTGCTTGATACAATGAATGGATGGATGGATTGTCATAAGAGTTGTATGAGCCCTCAATAAAATGATCTTTAAAAGGTGGGGTATGACATTCAGATTTTATCAAAATTCTTGCCTGAGATATATTCTGGCCAGAACAAAGCCACTTTAAAATATAAAGCAACAGCTTTAAAATAAAAGATGTTTTAAAATGTACAATACATATTATTTATACACATAGAATTATTATAAGATATTAAAGAAATAATCAGACCAAAAGAATATATTAAGGAACAAAGAAACACATTTTTGACAGAAAGGAATGTATTTTGAGTGAAAACACAATACTTATTAACCCGGACTATTAAGAGATCCTTTCTTTTGTTTTAGAAGATGTACAGGCAAAATGCTTCTTAGAAAGAAGGATGGTGCAATTTATCTTAAATATGGTGCCCATGTTTTCAGGAATGACAGTCTTGTGAGAAAGATATTATACTCGGTAAAGAAAAGGGACAGCAAAAATGAGAAGATATTCGACCAGACGGCAACAGTGGCAACAGGAGTGGACTCAAATTTAGTAATGATTGTTAGGATGGCAAAGGACTTGGCAATGTTTCTTTGTTTTTTGCGTAGGGTTTTTTTGGGGGGTTAAAATCCACTCTCAAATCTTTGGCACCCACAACAACAACAATGAAAACAACAACAGTAAGAGGCGCAGGTGTATAACCATTGAGTTGCTGACTGCAAATTTAATGATTAAAGACCCATCAGTCCTTTAGCAGAATATGAGGTTTTTGGCTCCCATAAAGATTGAGTTTGGGAACCACAGAAAAGCAGTTCTTTCTTGTCCATTTTGGACCATTTTGAGAATGGACTGAATCAATGGAAGTGATTATGTTTTGTTTTTCTTTTTTAATATAAACATTTAGCACGTGCATTTCAAGACATATTAAGCAAAAAATAGCATAACCAAACAATGAAGGGACAAATCCATATTATAACCAGGTGATTTTACTTCACTATCAGCAACTGATAGTACAAAAAGATGAAAAATCAGTCAGAATAAAGACAATTTTATCTTTTTTTTTTTTTTTTGGCATCACTGTCCTGGTGGGAGTAGGAGCCCAAGCCTTCTTCCTGGAAATCTGCTGCTGGATTTGAACTGCCAAGCCAGTGGGCTGCAGTCCTGCACACAACCACTATACCATCAGGGCTCAGCCCCAATAAAGGAGATTTTAAAAGGTCAAAGAAAATTACATAAATAATATTTTAAAATATTTCAGGCACCAATAAAGATTATTAAATATTTTCAAGCACATGGAGAACAGTTATAAGATAGCTTATATTGAGCATTCAAGTAAATAACAATACTTTCATATGATTAAAATAAAACATATTTTCCTTGTATACAAGACTAGCAATAAAAATATAAGCTATTATCAAAAAGTATTCAGAAATGCACAAAGTATTTGAAAATTAAACCTTTTACATGTCTCTTATGCAAAGAAGAAATGTAAATAAAAATCAGAAAATAGTTTGAAAACAATGTGAAAATATCAACATGTCAATGTAAGTGGCATGTGGCCAAAAGGCAGTCTGAGAAGTCATTTGTATTTCAACATATCTCGTAGCAAAAGTGGACATTGCGGTTGGTAAAGTAGACAGTCTGTGAAAAAGTAAAAGACCTTCAATGACATAGATTGACACAGCAGTGACAGTAATAATGAGTTCCAAGATAGCAGCTCTTGTAAGAATGGCAAAGAAAAAAAAAAAGAATGGCAAAGAATTGACTGGTGTCCTGGTGGTGCACAGAGGATGCTTTCATTACACACAATCATGTCATACCCAATGCATAACAACCCTAAGTCCAATAGAATAAACACTACATGGTCCTGTGATTGCCTCACAATTATCCCTCTCCCCTCCAATTGACCAAAAGTAAAGCCTTTCTCTAGGAATTGCCATCTCATAGCAGTAGGTCAAAGTATTTAAGAAGCCTTGTCATCCTTGCCTCTAAGGGTAATCTGGTATTCCATCATACATGTTCATCTTTTTAGGAGTCCACTGTGCTTTCAATATTCTTCTCCAGGTCTACAATTGAAATGCATGGATTCTTCTACTGCCTTCCTCAGACAATGTCAAATTTCACATACCTATGATATAATGAAGATATCATGGCTTAGCTCAGACACACGTTCATCCTCAACAGGCTAACACTTTACCACCCTATGTAATACTTGTGCAGGGGATTCACCGAATGCAATACATCTTTGATACCGTGGCTGTTTCTTCCACCAACTTTGATTATGGATCCAAATGTGAGAAAATCCTGGACAATTCCAACCTTTTCTCTATTTATCATGATGTTACCTATTTAGCCAGTAGGGAAGATTTTGGTCTTCCTTACATTGAGTTATTATGCATTCTCTGAAAGGTATTTTTTTAAAAAAAAATCATCTCCAAGTGCTTCAATTCCTCTCTTTCAACAAGCAAGGTTGTGTCATCTGCTACCAAAGGTTGCTAATAAGCCTTCTCGCCCTCCTGACGCCACAGTCATACAATGCAGCTTCTCTAATGATTTACTCAGTCTAATGAGAGAACAAGTGCATGAAAGGATTCAACCCTCATGCATATTTATTGTATTGTTCCCTTCATATAACTGCCACTTTATACGTATACAATTTTGAGTGGTGATACTGGGATAGGGGAGTCAAGCAGAGATAGAAAGGGGAACATATCACAAGGATCTATATATAACTCCCTCCATAGAGCACGGACAACAGAAAATATGGTAAAGGCAGACATTAGACAGTGTAAGACATTGGAACAATAATAATAAGTTATGAATTATCAAAGGTTTGTGAGGGACTGGAGGGGGCAGGAGGGAGGGGGAAAATAAGGAGCTGATACTAAGGGTTAAAGTAGAAAGTGGAGTGATTGCCCCCCAAAAAACACACAGAAAAGTAGAAAGTAAAAGTTTTGAGAATGTTGATGGCAACAAATGTACAAATGTGCCTGACACAGTAGGTGGGCATATGGTTTATGATAAGAGTTGCAAGACTTCCCAATAAAATGATATTTTTAAAAAGTTTCCAATGAGCACAGTGAGCACTCATGGCTAGAATTCAATGGAGTTTTCTGCAATTTCCATTCTTCTGAAGATTATCCACAGAGTATTATGGCCCACATAGTCTCTCATCTTTTCAAAGTCTTTCTGGAATTACGTTCTTTGAGCCAAGGTCTATCTGATATCAGCAATCATATCCCTGTTCCCCATCCTCTTCTGAATTCAGCCTGAACTTCTGCCAGTTTCCCATCAATGTACCAATGCAACTGTGGGTGGATGATCTGGTCTTCAGCAAAGTTTTGTGTGCAAGATGAATTAAACCATTGTATAGTTTCAGCATTTTGCTATATCACCGTTCTTTGAAATGGTAACAATGACGGATTTTTTTTAATCAGGTGTCCAAGTAGCTGTCTTCCCAATTTCCGAGCATAGACCAATGTGCTTCCAGTGTTTGCTCTGCTTTCTGAAGCATTTCAATGGGTGTTCTGTGAATTCCTAGAGCCTTGTTTTTGGCTAATGCGTTCAGTGAACTTAGGACCTTTCTTCTTCCTCATTTGATCTTGCTCATGTGCTACATCCTGAAAAAGTAGACTCTCAACTAGTTCTTTTTGGTACAGTGTCTCTATTCTTTCCCCATTCTCTTTTTTTTTTCTTTCCATGTTCTCTTGATGGCTCCTGCATTACTCTATATATTGCATATAGCATCTTTCAAACTTGCAATTCCAGGCTTGGAATTTTTCTTCAATTATTACATCACTAGCATTTGTGGTTGGCATATAAATTTGATTAGTAGATGCATTAATTGAATTTCCTTGAATCCAGATAATAAAATCCCATCACTGAATACATTGTGCTTTATGATGGATTTAGCAAGATCTTTCTGAAAATGCATGCTGCTTCTTCTTTAATGGAAACCATATGGTTTATCATTCAAAATGGCCAATATGATTCTATCTCAGTTCACTAGTGTCTAGGATATTGATTTTCATGTATTCATTTCTCTTTTGACCATTTGAATTTTCCCAAATTCATACTATATTTGTCCATGTTGACTGGAAAAACAAATCTAGGGATACTCACATATGTAGAGAGAAAGAGCTTCATATCAAAGAGCAATTGTGTATTGAGAACACATCCCAGCCCCTTCAAGATGCAGTCTACAGGCCTGATATTAGTTTATTTGTCCGATACAAGTTCGTAAATTCCTCTCCAGACTCACTCAACACATGCAGTGATGCCACAGACAGGAAGAGCACAGGCCAGTGGGTGGAAAATCTTGTGGATCCAGCAGCAATTGAGCCCTCTCAATTGAGCCCTCACAGGTGGAAGTCTGTGAATGCTGGATTAGGCCTCCATGTGGTTCCTCCAGCTCTCCCAGTGTGGTTTCTCAACAAGAAAGTGAAGCAGAAAAATAGATCTCTTCCCAATCCAGTTTGCGATTCTACAAGATAACAGAGGCTTTTCCAAGAAAGAAGAAGGGGGGGGGGATTTAATTTGTAAATTCCAATGATTCAAGGATTAAAGCACGTGGTTTCTAATCCCAGGTTGACAATTCACAACCACAAGCTGCTCTGTGGAATAAAAAGGTGGCAATTGGCTTCCGTGAAGATCACACTTGTATTGGACAGTTTTCCTCTATCCCTGAAAACCACTGTCAGTTGGAATGGATTCCATGGCAATTATTTTGCCATACAACCATAAAAATCTTTAGAAATCTATTGTTAAATTGAATCTTATGAGGAGATATTATGACAAGTAGAGTTCTTTACCATTTTAAGATCAATCGCTATATTAATAGATTGTAGGGGAAATATGACATATTAAGCACAATAAAGATAAGGTCCTTATCTAATTATTATGTAATTCAACAAACATTTAGAATAAAATGTCAGGGGCCAAAGATAACTTTCTCAACCTGAAATATGGAAAAACCAGAAGCTACTATCACATTGATCATGGAAAACAGAAAGTTTCCTCTAGTGATCTTGGCTCTCTGCCTTTCTATTCATATTGTACATGAAAATCTAACTATTCCATACAACTAGAAATATTGTAAAGATCTATAATATGGGATGGGATGAGAGCCCCTTTTTATTCTCAGTGGCATTGGCAACATGCAAATATTAAAAGCAGCTACTATAACTAATAATTGAGTTTATTGTTTTTCTGAATTTCTTTCATATGTATCAGATTAAAAAAGTTTTAGACAACTAAAAGAACACTAGCAAACTAAAAACTAAAAGAATAAGTACCTGAAATATACTAAGGGGAGCTCATATTTATGAACCCCTCCTTGCTGATCCATGGCATTTATTTTCAATAGGTTCATATGCATATGAAAGTTGAACATTGAATAAAGAAGACTGGAAAGGAATTGCATTTGAATTATAGTGTTGAAGAATATTTAAAATCCCATGAGCTGCTAAAAGAAGAAACAAATCTGAATTTCAAGAAACACAACCAAAAAGTTCCTTAGAAGCAAGAAGAGTGGGATGACATCTCTCATGTACTTTGGACAAGGTGTCAGGAGGGAGGGGTTCATGGAGGACAACAAGCTAGGTATAGCAGAGGGTCAGTGAAACAGAGGAAGGTCCCTGACAAGACTGGGTGACAGGATTACAATCATTGACTCATTTTCAGGAATTATCTCCTCTTTTCTTTTATTTTATACTTCTAACCCTTACTTTTATGTACATGATTTATCTCAAATTAATATTCAAATGTAAAATATAGAATAAAGCTTAAGGCTTATATATTTTTCATAACAATATCCAAATACATTTGTTGAAAAATATTATTTTTTGAAACTACATTTGTTGAAGAACAATATTATTATTCCTAATTCACCTTGGATCCTTTTTAGAATATCTTTGGCCATATATGCATGGGTTTATTTATAGACTCACCTTTCATTCCATTGATCTACTTCTTATTATGCCAAAAATATACTCTTGATGAGATTAGCTATATTTTTTGCTTAAATGAATCCTTCAATTTTATCTTTAGCATTGTTGTTTGTTGATTTGAAATCCTTTGCTTTATATATATATATATATATATATATATATATATATATTTCAGAGTAGCTTGTTAGTGTCCATGAGAATAACTATAGAAATTTTAATTGAAATCTCATTCAATCTATACAATAGCATAAAGAAAATTCACTTCTTTACACTATTGAAATTTCTATACCATACATGTAAACACGACGTGTGTTTTTTTAAATGTAAAATGATAACTGTTCTTTTAAGTTCTTTTAAGTGTTACTTTCCTTCATTAAGGTTTTCTAGCTTTTAAATCAGCAGAATTATGAATACTTTTTGCATTTATTCTTAAAATGAATATGGGTTTAGATTATAATGCAAAAGACATAATAAAACCTCTACTTCCAAGTGCTTGTTGCTAGTATTTAGAAACATGAGTTAGCTGAAAATATTGCTTTGAAACCATAAAAATATTTATTAGACAAAAATATCAGTATGGGAAGCTATTGTGTTTTGACCTGTATTCCATCTAGGTCCATGCACTAGTGAAGATAGTATTTTCATCTTTCTAACCCTTCTTTGAAGAATTCGGAGCGCTCTGATTTACATTACCCTGGAGGGTCCCAAAGCATGTTTCTTTGGAATACTCTTTGATTTTGAAGAACAAAAAGAAGTCTAGAGAGGAAACATCAGGGGTGTGTGGAGGACGGGTGAGGTTTTTGGGTGAAATTTTCATAGGAGGGTCATCAAAAACACTCAAGGAATAAGCAGGCCTACTGTGCTAAGGAGAGAAAACATCCTGATCAAGGTAATTTTCAATATTTTAAGAACTGCTTCAATATAAGTCCCCCATGATCACTCCGTGTACTCTGATAACATCTGTCCAGATTACTCCTTTGAAATCCACTCTCAAAAATTTGTCATAGTCCTCTGAGCCAATTTTGTTTCCCTGGAATTTAAATGGCCCACCCCTGTTTTGTTTGGGCCTTTTTAAAACTGATTGCACCATAATGAGACTAAAACAAGAGTAATACTGAAATAACTTGACTTCAGCTATCTTCTGATGTATAGACATACTTAGATACATTTTTATTTCTTTGTTTGAAATAAATCTATGCATGCATAAACTAGAATCAAGTAGTAACTATTTTTATTTGACCTTTTACTATGACTCCTAAATATTTTTCAATTGATGACATTATAACCAACATTATTTTATTTTCATTTTTGAAAAGTAGTGCTCAATACTTATAGTGGCAATCTTTTGAAGTACAGATAACTATATTAATTATAGGAAAAGTATATGAAATATTATATCACTACTACATGACTACTTATGATATATATATATATATATATATATATACATGCATTTCTTCACATAGTCATGAATAATTTATAATTTGGGGATTTTCATGAGATAATACCAAAGTTGGCATAATAATCTAAAGAACAATGAAAATATAGTAAACATTCATTAAATAAGATATGCATTGTGTTGCATTCACATCTATTGCACTATTAACAATATGTGTTGCAAACTAAACATTTATTTCTCTTATTTTCCTCCCTAGATAACGCTTAAACATATGAAATGAAAGGTTCAGGCACAGGTTTATGCCATGTACACAACATCTATGGTTATTACTACTCTGTGGCTAGTGAACCATAAAGCTCGGCACTAAAAGGCCAAAGAGAAAGGAAAGCTATTAAAATGTAACACAGCATTTTATTGATTAGGCATGTGCAAAAATGATATGATATTCCAAAACTGCCAAAACAATTAGGCAAAATGACTCCATAAAGCTTTTGTCAGGTTTCAGAATGTAACCCTTCATGACTTACGTCACTCGTTTGGTATGTCACACAAAGCTTGAGGACAGCACTCATTTTAGGGTGAAGGAACAGCAGCATTTGGTTTTTGTATCCATCTTTCTTGCATCAGAAAGATCTAGTGCTAAGAAGGGTTAAGGTCTGCATTACGCTGGATTGTCTAGACAAACAAAAGTAGTGATCCTCTATATACACAAACAAAATAAATTTATATCAAGAAATAAATTTATATTTAAAAAATCAGCCCCATTAGCCCAGTCTAACTCAAGCCTGTGGGTTAGAAGCTAGCTGGAGACTGTCCTGACTCATACAGCTGCCAGAGTGATGAACCAGAAAGCAAGATGGTCACAGGCCAATGGAGGCAGGAGACAACCCAAGGTCCATGGGCACCCTCGCAGGCCATCCCCATCCCTTAGGTCAGTATATCATAAAGAGACCACAGAGTCAAAAAGCCAAACATAGGATCCAGGTGAGCAGGAAGATGAAGAGTTAGAGTCAATTCTCCACAGTGTCTCTTAGAGATATCAAATAGTCCATACCCAAGGAGATATTGGGTCCTGTACTGATTAAGATGTTGTACTCTGTCGACATTTTCTTATTGGTGCAGTCAAATTAACACAAAACACAACTATCATAACTATCGAGGGCTTGCTCAGTTCAAACTTGAGTTGCTTACTGTGCAACAGCATTGTTTTTAGTCCACTTAAAATTATCCCTACCTGTTGAAGACATTAATTTCACATATATGGCTCATTCAGTATGCTTCTGTCTCATTTGGTTGATTTAAAAACCATTTTATTAAGAGCTAATACAGATATCATATCATCTCAGAGTTCTTGCTACCACACTCATTTTCAAAACATTCTGCTTCTTCAGAACCTTTTTGAAGTCGGCTCCCTTTTACTCCTTCCCAACAACACCAGCACCACTGTACCAACCCCATCCACCCACTAAAAAACCCTTCTTCTACCTGCGGTCCTTATAGCTTTATCAAACCTGGACTTCAGGTAAGGAAAAACAGAAAAAATGTTTTTAAAAAATGAGAAAAATATAACAAAAATTCAAGAGGATCATCCTCAATGAGAAAACAAATCTGAGATAAATGCCGATATGAACAAACAAGCAAACAAAATACAGAAAAATACTAATCAGGCCTAACTTGCATCCGAGCACAGGAATCAACTGACAAGGTTGTAACCCTTCAAGTTGGATAATCTCTTTGATCCTTTTCTTCATAAGGACTTCACAGATTTTCCTGAAGTTTTCATTGGGGGGGGGGGGATCTCTTGTGTGGGAAAGCAGAGGGGAAGCTGAGAAGAGGAAGGTCCTCCATGAGAGGATTGATGCAGGAGCTGCCTCAGTGGGCTTGCGCGTAGGAATAAGCATAAGGATTACACAGAAATGTGTGGGGATTCCCTCAGGGGTACACTGGGTCACTCTGAGTTCAAACTGACTCAATGGCACCTAACAATAGCTTCTTTGCAGTCACTGAATTTTTTTTTTATAAGTGTCTGTGGGAGTTGCACAATCTCCTGTCAACTTGTGTGAAGGGGTGGAGTGGAGCCTATCAATCACGTCAGAGTGAATGAGGTTTTTGTGTGAGCATGACCTTCTTAGGATTCTGGGAACTATGGTCTTTCTCCCTCGGGGCAGGCTAGACTCGCTGAGAAGAAACATGTAGCCATGTTGATGGAACCAGAGCACTGGAGCTGGAGGAATCATGTGGAGACACATGCCAGAGCTGAGATGCTTCCACCACCACTGGAGCTACAAGACTCTCCACCCTCTTGCCAGGGATCTTCGTGCACTTGGTGTCATTGTATGTGTTATGTGAGTTTGAAGTGGAATTTAGAGACTGGCATTGAACATCTGGACAAATATCAGACTTATGCACTTGATCTTGACTGGGCTGCAATGTTTTCTTAATATATAACTAATCTTTGATATAAAGACCTTTCTTGTATACTTAAGAGTCTCAGTCGTTTGTTTCTCTGGTCAAACCAGGCTAACACACTGCATAAATTTCCTGATAAACTTTTATAAAAGCCGAGTTTTCCAGCACATTTAAAATGCAGTTTTTAGGTGCTCCAGCTGATATTTGGGTTGTCTTACACTCAAATATATGCAGTAGTACACAATCAGTGCTTTAAATAACAAATTTATCACTAACAGTTTTAGGGGCAAAAAATTTAAAAATCAAGGTAAGTGCAGGCATGCACTATCTCATTCTTTCAGGTGTTGCTAAAGGAGAACCATCTTTGTCTCCTGAAGTTGCTGTTCATCTCAGACCTTCCTTAGTTGAGTAGCTCCACTCTCAGCCTCCCTGTTACATGACACCTTCTCTTCTTTGCTGTCTCTCTCCTCTGTGTGTCTCCTATGGGAACATTGTCATTGCATTTAAGACCACCTGGATAATTCAGGTAGCTCTCATTCCAGTTCTTAATTACATTTGCAAATACTCTTTATTAAAATAAGGTCATATTCACAAGTGTAGAGGTGAGGATGTGTGCATTTCTTCTGGGAAACTCCAAATCCACTCATTTTCATCACTATTTCAATTTCCTCTTCAGTCACCACTCTCTGTATTTCTAGTATTTCACTCCTTTTTTTCTCTTTAATTCTCAACACATTCTCAGATCCTTCCTGAATTCATTTTCTTTACCAAACACAAACTCTATGAATTATCATGCAAAATGTTTTCTTATAAATGTCCTTATCATCATGACATTTTAAGTTCTTACCAAAGTCCTGACCTTGAAACAATTCAGTTGGCATTTCTCTCATACAGGAATTTTAAAGTTGCTGGACTAAAATATATACACACAAACAAACACTACATCTTTTTAAACTCAAGATCTCCAATGCCACTAGGTTATCATTATTCCAGGGCAATCCATTTATTCTTTTCTAGTCAGATCTTTTAATCTCTACAGATTATTTTTAACCATTTTCCCCAAGGATCTGATTCCCAATTCTCCTCACTCCACTTATCAGATAGCTATCCAAAACAAACACTTTCAGCTTCCTTCAGTAAACCAATTTATTCTGGCCTGATCTCTGTCCTCCAGCTACAATACAATAGTCATCCTTCAACTTTTAATGCCACCTATTTTTTATTCTCTGTCTGGCAGTCTTCAAGGTTACAATCAAGTTTTAAAAAATGTTGAGAGGACTCCCTGGGATAGTATATATTTCTATTCCTGACTACACTAGCCAATGGACACAAAGTGAAATGGACACAAAGGTGAACCAGATAAAGTCAACCAGAAAGCCAGTACAAATATCCAAGAGTCATTGATTAGTAGGATTCACAGAGGGTGCATTTAATTCTCCACAGAGTTACGGCAACATGTGGAAAAGCTATTAGATTCGAACTTAGAGTTTTTTGCTGTTGGGCTAGAAGGGTGAACTAGGAACGATCTGTTCAACATGTACCCGAATTTCAGAACCTCATAAGAAAGTCATAGCATAGCACATGTGCTTTTGCATGAGAAGGTTGTGCTTTCTTCCTATACCTCTGGTCACCGATCAGATTTATTTTTCTCTGTCCAGTACAAGTGTGAAGCCCTAGAGGCAAAATGGCCTCCAGTAGAGTTGATAACCAGAAGGTAAGCAGTTTGAAGCTATCAGGCTCTTCACGGGATAAAGAAGAGGCTTATAAATCCTATAACATTTTACAGCTTTAGAAACACACAGAGGCAGTTCTACACTGTCCAAAAGGCCTCCATGACCATAAACAGAGAAGTCTACATGGCTGGTCCCCATCAGAGCCCAACTGGCCCCCTCTCTATAAGTCTGTGCTGCAGAGGACCACAGTAAACCTATAGGTTGGGGTGAGGTGCCAGCCTCCCAGGACCACACACAGTCAGCAAACCAAGGGGTGGAAAGAGAGTGAGGGTGTAGAACCCATATCGACACAGCAATCCCTGAGGATGACATCATCCATGCATGAGGCTGTCAAGGCACAGAGAGGACTGTAGGGCTGACAGCAGCTGACACACAATGTTCCCTCGGTGAAGCAAACCAGGACAGAAGACAGTACTGGGGACACATGGCAGCAAGTGAGTCCAGGCTGATCTCCCCAGAATGGGGTGAACCAAGAAAAGATTATAGCAGATAAGCAAGCGGAACAAAGCCAAGCCACAAAGTCCCTGAAGAGTTCCCAAAACACACCAGACTAGTAGGGGCAGTACCTGGATTTCCCCAGGACTGGTTTGGAGATAGTCATAAATGTCAACAGGAAGCTCTGAAATTATGCATGCTTTTTAATTTTTGTCTCTCTCCTTTTCTATTATCTTTCTTTTCCTTTTGTTTTGTCTCCATTGTTGTTGTTTTGTCTACCTGTAGAGGGCAAGGGAAGCAAGCCCAAGGAGAAAGCAAATTAACCCATGGTTGCAGGGGGTCTAGGCTGGAGAAGGAGGCAGGGTAAAGGTGCAGTGAGCAAACAAGGTCATAGACAAGGAAGTAACTAGAGAATTCAAATAAATAAAACGAGAACATAGAGACCCGGCGATGTTGGAGCCACAGCAATCTATCTGAGAGGAATTACTAAGGAGCAGAAGAAGGACATTTATCTTGGTGGAGCAGGAGGAAGGTAAAAGGAAACAGGAAAGATCTAGGAGGCAAAGTTATGGAATGTGGTATGATCATAGGCATTTTATTTATAAATATAGTAATCTATAAGAATAGAGGTATTAGCCTAGCTACATATATTGATATACATTGAGGAAGTGGAGACATTTGGGGCCTCTGCTCAACCCCTCACATAATGCACAAACACTTTGTTCTAATAATTTGGCACTCTGTGATACTCACCTTCCTGACATGACCACTGAAGACAAAATGGGTGCATAAGAAAATTTGGTGAAAAAAGCTGATGGTGCCCAGCTATTAAAAGATTTGGGGTCTTAAAGATTTGAAGATAAACAAACAGCCATCTAGCAGGGAAGCAAGAAGCCCACTTGCAAGAAGCACACTAACCTGTATGATAAAGGAGTTTGACAGGATCAAGTAACAGGCATCAGAAGACCCCAAACAGATAATCAAATTGCTGTGTTCAAGGGGGCTCAGAGCAGAGACCCACAACCCATCTGTAGGCCATTGGACATCTCCTAACAAAAGAGTCACAAGGAATGTTTGGGTCAACTAGGGTTCAGTATAACACCAGAGAAACACACAATATTCCTCTGTTTTTTTGAAATTTCCTTAACCTTCCACTAGCATACTGGAGCATGCACATTGGTACAGAAAAGAACTCACAGTACTTGGAATCCAGATCAGATAAAGCCCTCAGGATCAGAAAAGGGAGAAATGATAACAGGCAATTGGAGGAAAAGTGGAAGGAGTAAGAGAGGCAGGGGAACTGGTTGCAATGGTCAACACAACACATACACACACATACCCAATGTGAACACAGAAGGGATACTAATAACAGAAATGTGGGTGAAGAGACATAAGGGGGTGGGCAAATGAGGGATAAAAAGAGGAGCTGATGCCAAAGGCTCAAATAGGAAATAAATGTTTAGAAACTGATGATGGCAACTTATGAACAATATGCTTGATATAATTGACATATGGATTGTTATTAGAGCTGTGAGAGCCCCAATAAAATTATCTTTAAGAATGGAAAAAAGAAAAAAATAGAAGAACTCCATAAGTTATAGGTTTGGTGTAGTGTTTTACATAGCCCCACTTTATGTTTCATTTAATTAACAGGTCTTTTTTTTTTTTGGCCTTCCTGTTATCGTATGTGTTAACATAATCTCTGGGCTAATGGGAAAAGATGCCACTAACTCCAATTTCTCTAGTTATAGAACTATTTATTAAAAAGTTATCAAAATATGTGTGGCAATGGGAATTTCAGTTCTAAAACAAAGGAAAAGAAACAAAAGAAAAGAAAATGTTATAAAATCAGATATTCTTTCCTTAGAGACATCAAGTAACTGCCCCAAAGAATGCATCCCTGTTAATTTCTTTGATTGCAATCTAACTATCTGATTAATCAGGTTTTGTTTGCCAGGCTTCTTGTTAGGCACTGCTGAGAGTTGCATTTCATTGCCTCCACCATATTCATTTTTCCGTTTTCCTTACTCCTGTTGCACTTGCTGTGTGCTATGGAGTGGACTCTGGCTCAGAAGTAATACATTTGGTTTATGGTGGCAGTAACAGTCCAAAGCCTAAAATGTAGTCTCCACATCAGTGTGCTTAAGGCTTTCAAGAGGATAATTTTTTTTTTTAACCAAAGTTGAGAAGCTTTGTCAAAGCTGAACAAGAAAACACTCTTCTCAAGCTTGGTGGACATCTGTATCGTTAAGAGGTGCTAGCTTAAACTACAAGATCTAGACCACAAAGATATGAAAGGTGTTCTAGGAAAAACATTTATTTCTATTTATTTTTTAAACGTTAATGAATCATTATTGGGAACTCTTATAACTCATAATAATCCATGCATTCATTGTATCAAGCATATTTGTACATATGTAGCTATCATCCTTCTCAAAACATTTTCTTTCTACTTATTCCCTTGATATCATATTCCCTTTTACTTCATCTCCCACCTTCCCACCCTCATGAACCCTTGATAATCACAATCAAAAACTCAATGTCTGTTCTCCATGCAGACATCAAGGCTGGATCTGGAGCTCTCATGAACCCTTCAGGTGATGTGCGGGATTAAAGTCAACACTGAAGGATGGCAGAGGAGGGAAGCACTTGCATCCTTGTTAAGCAGTTAAACCAAGTAGCCTAGACTCTTCTTGTTATGTGGAAGAAGAATAATTCCTTTGATCAACACACTGTGAGATATCAGACACATTATTTACAGTTTTGAAGAGTCACTGCTCAATTCCATTTTTAAAGTTCTGTAGATATGTACCTTTTCCATTGTCAATTAAAAAAAAAAAACAGAGCACATTGGTAAGTATTCAGCTTTGGCAGATGCTAAAATCTTTTCTCTATTTCCTTCTCAGCTACTGCTTGATATCATAAGGAGAAATGTATTATTGCTATTGTCTGAGATTCCTTTTTTAACAATGTAAAAGTGATCATCCATTGTGATTAAGATGGACAAGCAGAAGTATTGAAAGCACACATAATCTTTGGTTTTTGTTACTGCGAGTGTTAGTAACAGCAGTTTTCATAGGAACTGCTTTGGATAGTATAATAAACTAAATAATAATAAGAGTAATAAAACAACTATGATAAGAACCTATATTTATGGAACACTTATAATGCATTATTTTTTTCTAATCCTGAAAGATAAACGTTTTATTATTTTCTCCATTTTTATTTTAATCATTTTATTGAGGTCTCTCACAGATATTAAAGCAGTCCACAAATCAATTATATCAAGCAGACTTGAACATATGTTGCCATAGTCATTTTCAAAACACTATCTTTCCACTTAAGGTCTATTATCAGCAACTCTTTTTTTCTCCCTCTCCCAACCTCCCACCCTTGTGAACCCTTGATGAAATATATATTATTATTTATTCATATCTTACACTGTCCACTGTATTCCTTCATCCATGTTCCTGTTATTTGCGCCCCCTGGGGGTAGGCATTGTTAGTACCTTCATCATTGCTTTGGTTCACCTTTAACCTCCTCTCTACTCCCCTCCCCTACTCTCATGGTATCGCTATTCCCATGACGTTCCTGAGAGGTTTATCTACCTTGACTTCCATGTGTTGGAAGCTTTTATCTGTACTAATGCATATATTCTGGTCCAGCAGAATTAATGAGGTAAAACTGAGATCATGATAGCAGAAGGGAGGAAGTATTAAAGGACCAGAGGAGTCTTGTGTGTTTTCTTAGTGCTATACTGCACACCGACTTTATCATCCCTTCTGCCAGGGGATCTCCAATTCTCTACAGGTAGGCTTTGGATCTTCACCTTTATCCCAACTCTTGGTCACACAGGCTGGTGTGATTTTTCCATATGGACTTTGTTGCTTTCCTGCTAGATGGCAGGGAATTTTAAACCTTCGACACCCCAGATGCCATATCTTTTATTAGCTGGGTACCATCATCTTCTTCACCACATTTTCTTAGGCAGCCATTTTATCTTTAGCAATCGTGTTAGAAAGGTACCACAAAATACCAGGTTATAAGAACAAAGTGTTCTTGTGTAGAGGGAAGCCTTAAGGAGAGGCCCCAAATCTATCTACTACCTTATATTAATATATTTACATACACACATGCTTATATGTATACCTACATATACTGCTTTGCCTCCCTACTATTTCCAACTTTTATTTTCCTTCTATCACATTATCATATTCACCCTTCATTCAGTTTTTAGTAATTTCTCTTGGCTACATTACAATTAACCCTCCCGACATCGATTTTAGCTACCTTGTAGTTTAATGATTAATAATTAATTAATAATTAATAATAATAAAATAATTAATAATTAATAATCATATTAAATAACTATGATAAGAACCTATATTTATAGTACCCTCGTGATAAACTCATCATATGCACTATTTTGTTCTAAACTCTGACAGGTAAATATTGTGTTATTTTCTCCATATTTGGACAGAATTATGTCTTAGAGAGAAGAAAATAAAATTGACTACTGTTTCACAAATGCTAAGTGCTGCAGTAAGAATATGAAGCAGAATTCTCAAGTTGCACTATTGGCCACTAAGAATTGCTGTATCTTTATTTAGTGCAGACCTCTGCCATAAACTCCAAATACACACACACACACACACACACACACACACATACATATAGCAAGAGAGTCATGGCTCTGCTCCCCTCCACTTAAAATCTCACAGATGTCTTAACAAATAGTACATCATTTCATGATTCCACACCTGAATCTCTTCTCATGAGTAAAATAAATAAAACCCCACTACCCATATTATTATGTGAGTCAGTATATTTCTTTCTCTCTTTTTATTATATTTCTTTCTATCAACATTCTTGTCTATCAATTTGTTATACTCAGTCTTAAAATCATGATTTCTAGTCATAGATTCACATTGTTTTGCTTTTAATATGACTACTTAATTGGACATAAAGTCAGTTTAGTAAGTCATAATTGATAGTTTTTGAAATAATGAAATGGAGAAAAGATCAGAATAAATAGTGTTGCAGTTATATAATCTGTCAATTTGAGTAAAGTGGCAGAGTCTAACCTGTCAATCAGATTATAGCCAATAAGATCTTTGTATGGACATGGCCTTCTGATGAGGTTCTGAAAACTTCTGTGAAGGAAGGGCACCCACATTCTCTGCTTTGCATTGCTGTGGACAAGCCACATGCAGACACATTGATGAAGCCAGAGTCCTGGAATTGGAGGAACCACATGGAGAACCACTCCAGCACTGAGATGCTTCCTCTGCCACTGAATCTGTGAGACTTTCTACTCACTGGCCTTTGATCTTCCTGCATTTGTCATCATTGCATGGCTGCATGTGTTTAAAGAGGGATTTATGGACTTATTAAACATATAGGGTAGTATCGAATTTAATCACTTGATCTGGACTGGGTTGGGATGTTTCTTAATACACAATTGCTCTTGTATAGACATGAGTGCCAATGAATTTGTTTCTCTAGATTACTTGGACTAACACTAGTATAAATGATTTATTTTTGGAATACAATTTTCAAACATGAACATAGGTATAAATTTATATGTGTACTTTTGTATGCTGTGTACTGAGGAGTGATTATAAATCCATTATCACTTCATCATGTGGTGTAAACTAACAGCAACAAGGAAAATTCTTTCCTCATACGAAGCAAAGAACTGAGGTATAGCCAATGCCTAATAACAGTTCTTCCCTGTCTTTTGCTGACAATGGAACTGTCAGAATCAACTCGGTGGAATTGAGTTTGTTTGTTTTGTTTGCTGTTGTTTTGGTACTCTCTTACTCACTATGATTAACTGCTCTTCAATAAATATTGGTTAAATAAATAAAAATTGAGCATTTCCCTTGAAAGGGAGAAACAAATTCAGCTAAAACCCCACAATAGTAATCAGGCATTTTACTACCAAACTAGTTTTGAGAACACTGAGCTCTCTGAATTGAATCTACTTGGTATTCATGATTTGAAGACTATTCCATTCTCCCTAGGATTCCTCTCTCAAAGACTATCTGAGGAATACTAATATAAATGAGAATTATTTTATATCTTCCAGCTTAAAATGGAAAGCATAATACTACATAAATAAAAGATTATAGATAGTACTTTATTAAACATAAAAGCAATTGTTCTTTTTATGGTATCATTAATAGACATTTAAATTTCCTGCTTGAAGAAAAAAATGTTGCATGAAATAGTGATATTTGAGTCTAATTGTAATGCAAAGTATGCTTCCACATCAGTGAAATGTAAGTTAGTGATCTTCCTCTGTCTATCCTAGGCTTAGGGGTCCATCTTGAGGTGCACTGGGCTCCTTCCCAGTCTAGTAGGAAGCTGGAGAAGAAGTTACCTACATTCAGTATTTAGCACCTAATGAGCCTTGGAAGGAAAGGAGGAAAAATAATGTAGAAATATAGATTCTAGTTTTACCGGTGCTATTTTCATGCTGTTACATAGACAAGACAAAGCTTTACAAAACTCATTTGAAAATAGGTAACTATTTTGTTTTGCTTTTGTCTTGGAGCATTTAAATATCTATAATATATGAGTCACATATGGCACCATAAGCTGTATAGTTATGCAGAAATCTATAATATTGTACACATAGACATGATATTATAAAATTAAATCTTTCTCCACTGATAGCTGCATGATCAAGAAATGCTTCCTAACTCTTGCTTTCTCATTTATTAAATAAGTTGATCATCTATATAAGTATATATCGATTTATTTATATAGTTTGATATAGTTTTATTTTAAAACTCAACTCTATTTATACATAATTTTAAATACACATATATATTTCATGCCATATTTGACTGAGATAATTGGTCAAGGAAAGAGCTTCATTCACTGGATTTTGACAAAGATTTGGTCTGGTCATCTGCTATGCGAAAGATTTTTCATTAGGCTTCACAGCAATGTATAACTTGATAATTTTTCATTTCAGTGACTTTCATAAATGCTAAAAGTCATTCAGTAGTGAAAATATAACAGTGTAGGTTCTCCTAAGCAATTTAAAAATATTTTTGCAACATAATAAAGTCAAAATTCTTAAGTAACACATAAAAAATCCTTTATATATCTGTATTACCAGCACCATATACCTTAGTTTTCTAATTTAATCACGTGAGTTGATATTAAGTAGGCTTCTATGGACAACAATAAGAAGTGATAGTGAAAGTTAGAATATGGGAAACAGAATTTTTATTTTTATTTTGTTTTGGGAGCATCACTGTCCTTTGGTGGTAAGAGTAGGAGACCCAGCCTTGCTTCTGGATTTGAACCTCCAACCCAGTGGGCCACAATCTCGTGCACAATCACTACGCCACCTGGGCTCAGCCCGAAACAGAGAATTTTTATCCTAATCTTAAAAAATAATGCTGACTAATTCATGGCAATTGAATTTTAGAGATAAAAACAAACCAACAACACTAAAAGTATCAGAGAAATATGCAATGATTTTATGTATATTTTATGGTTTTCACTAATATGACAATAGATGTAGATAGAGCATTTAGAAAATTTGAGATATATTTTAGAAGAATTTTTGACAGAATCTAAATTAAAGTTATTTGTAGAGTAAATTTTTTAAGTGTCAGAGAAAATGATAGTTTCATTAATTAAAAGAGGGAAAAAATAAGAGGCCATGCTGAATTTAGGGTGACCATGTAGCAAATAAGCTGTCTGAATTCAGATTCAAGATCAGAAGAGAGCTGGAGAAAGAAGAGACATCTGAATTCAGAGTCATTAAAAACATTGGAGTATTATAAACTAACATGTAGATGGTGAGTAGAAGTTTCAAGATCAAGCATAATGTGTTCCAATATTTATATTAAGAAGCAGTAAAGTTGGCAAAGAAAAAATATAAAGAGCAGTTCCTTTTAAATCTTTATTAGCTTTCTTTTGCTGATGTATTGTAGAATGGCATAACAAATATGAATGAAGCAAAAATCATTGAAAGATAGAAAAGAAGGAAAAGATAAGGTTCAATATTAGAAATAATTCTGAAACTTGTCCTCAATTGTAGATTAGCTAAGGTACATGGGAGAAAAAATGCAGTCAAAGAGATGAACAGATCTTGAGAGGGAGCTCAATAGGACAAAGTCAAATACCATGTCATCTGAAAAGAACCCCAAAAGAGCATGCTTAGCAGATCTTAAGCCCTGAAGCACTGGGCGCAATCACTCACCTATACCAGGATTTTTGGAAGACAGCTACTTAGGCAACTGACCGGAAGAGATCCATATCTGTGCATATCGCAAACACTTATGATTCAGCAGAATGCTCAGACTATAGATAAATATCAATATTACATGTGAAAATAATTGTTGTTGAAGATTTTCCAACAATACCTATAGAAGTATATTAAGTGGGAGCCAATATACTTGATATTTATCTGTTTTTCCTTGAGTATGCTAGGGTATTCGACAATATGTGTCAGAACAAACTATGTAGAGCCTTAAAAAAATAGGAATCCAAGAACACTATATTGTATTCTTATAGAACCTGTCCATGAATCCATAGACAATTGTACTAACAGAGCAAGAGTGTGTTGCACGGTTTAAAAAAAAGGTGTTTCATGGTTGCATCCTGGCACCATACTTATTTAATCTGCATGCAGAGACAATATGAAGAACAATGTGCATCAGGGTTGAAGGAAGACTTATTAACGACCTGCAAAATGTCCATGATGACCTAATCTTGTTTGCTGAAAGTCAGGATGATGTGAGGTACTTGCTGATGAAGACCAAGCCTTCACTGTGTATGCTTCAAGTCAATTGCCCCTGACCCTATAGACAGCATCAGATGACCAGAGGCAAATGCGAAGTTGTCTACAGTTTAGGTTGCTTGGATCTGCAATCAGAGCAGTAGTGAAAAGATCAGAGGACTGATTGCATTGGGTAAATCAGCTGCGCAAGACCTCTATAAAGTGTTGAAAGTTTACCTTTCAGAACTCAGATCCTGTTGCCCTAAGTCACGGTATTTTTAATTGGCTCGTATGCATGTGAAAGTTGAACAATGAGTAAAGAAAATCGAGGAAAAATTAATGTGTTTGAAATAAAGGCCTGGAAAAGAATGTCGAAAGTGTCATGGACTGCCTAAAGAACCAACAAACTTGTTTTGAATGAAGTTGAGCCAGCTTGCTCTATAGAGGCAAATGAAATTCGACTTCATCTTATGGGTTTGGGATTTGTTGTCAAGAAAGAGTTGTTCCCAGAGAGGGGCATCAGGCTTCATAAAGTGGGAATGGGGGAGGGGCAAAGTAGGAGGATGTCCTTAACAAGATTAATTGACAGATGTGGGGGCATCCCTGGAAGGACCTGTGGATCTAGAGGAAAGGGATGGAGGGTTCAGGATGTTGCTTCTTCTCCTGGAGCCGACTTGAAGCCTCTGGTAATCTGTGCCCTTAGATAGCTGGAACTCAGCTTAAAATTAGACCCCAGGCTTGCTCGCTTGATATCCTTCTGCTTTAAACCTCTGAGAAACAGCCTATCAGAATACTTCTAGCTTCCCCATAGTAACAGCTAAACTTCTGTAATACTATTGGATGATAGTGTCCTACAAAACAATTGGATGGTTGATCCTGTGATGTGATTGAACAATATAGTCTTGTAAGAAAATTGGACAGCTGGTTCAGCCAGTTTTACCTCATTTACATAACGCAGCCAGAAATACATCATTTACATAGCCTACAGTGTGGGTCAATAATTTTTCATGCGCAAATGTATGCCCTTATAAGGATATGTTTGGAAACCTGGAAAGATGAGCTGATTGGTCAATGAAATCGATATAAGCCTTGCAAAAGGGGTAAGAAAGTTAGATCTGTGTCATTGAGTCTGTTCTCTGGAATCTGTGTTGGTGGCTCCGCCACCCTCCCTTCCCTACTTGCTGGACCTGTTCCCACAGACAGTGGCTATATAGATGAGTTCGAAGATAACAACAGTGTGAAAATGGTATAAACTTGGACAGTGTCTTATTCTGTTATACTTTGGTTTGCTATAAGCCAGAACTGATTGAGGGTACCTAGCAACAACAATCACATCAAAAAATCACAACAACAGAAGTTTTACTACAGTCATAGTGACTCAAAGGCCTACAAATAAATTATTTAATGCTGATGGAGGTGAATACTCTAAGAGGGATCAGGCCAAGTGTGCTCTTTCTAGAGGCTGTGACGAAGACTGCTCCCATCATTGCTTTCCTCTCAGACTTTACACTTCAGTTTCTCTCTTAAGGGCTCTTGCGATTACGTCGATACTATCCCGCCACCCTAGGAGCAGTCGACGCATAGCAACTGTGTTGTAACAGAACAAAGCACTGCCCAGGTTTGGGCCACTCTCTCCATCGTTATGGCTGAGGCCATTGCTGCAGTCATTGTGCTAACCCATCCCGATGAGGACCTTCTTATTTTTTGCTGTCCCTCGACTTTACCACAGATGAGGTCTTCTTCCAGCACCTTGTCTCTTCTGATAATATACCCGAAAGCTCTAAGACCTCACCTCTGCATTTCTAAGGCAAGCTCTGTAGTTATCACAAGACACGTTTGTTTGTTCTCTGGAAGTGGGTGGGTCTCTCACTATGGTTCAACAGCATCATAATTTAAATGCATAATTTTCCCTATGGTCTTTCTTATTCATTATCCTGCTTTCACATGCATATGAGATGGCTAAAAAACATCATGCCTTGTGTTTTGGTGCCTTAGCCCTGATTATGACATTTTTACTCTTGGAAACGTTACTTGGGTCTTTATACTCCCATATAGAAGCAATGTCTCAGAAAGCACAAGGGGAGACCTATCCTGTCCTGTGAGGTCGCCATGAGTAGAAATTTACTCCATGGCAGGGAGTTTGGTTGTCAGTTTTGAGCAGCATATTCGTCCAACAGAGCAGTGCTTACCGTTTGTATTTCCTGAATACTGTTTTGATGCTCATTGATTCTAAATTTAAGGAAAGTGAAATCTTTGACAATTTTAAGCTTTTCTCTGCTTATTATGATGTTGGTCTAATTATGTTTTTTAATTTTCTTTATATTGAGTTGCAGTCCATACTGAAGGTTTCAGTCTTTAATTTTCATCAGCAAGCTTAAGTCCACCTTACTCACAGAATGAGGTTATATCATTCATATGTAGCATGTTTTAATAAACCTTCTGTAATTGTTTATGTATGTATTTGTACACATGTATGTGTGTATGCCGATATTTGTACAGATTCCTGGGTCACATTATTTTTATATCAGAATCATGATTTCTTTTACATCTTAAAAAGAAATTTTCTAAAAACCTTATTCTAATTATCCTTCTGATGTAGTTTATATATCGAGAAAACATATTAGAATTTTAATTTATTTAGAGATATTTCTTTAAAAAGGCCTGTGAAGCTACATTGTCATTCTGCATCACATAATGAACACATTTTTATTTGCCCTGTGGATTCTAAGCAACTGTGCATAGTCAATTGCAATATCCTATGGCATTCTGAAATTCCTAATCAGTTAATCAGTTTATGTTTATAAACATGTAATAGGCTACATGTCACATTACCTAGCACATTTGAAACAAGTATGTCAAAATGAAATATGACTAAATGAGTGCTCAGTTAAAGGAACACATGTATACCTTTTTATATGTAACTTTATTTTACCATTTGAATTTTAATTTAAAGTGCTATAAAATCAACTGTATTTTAAAAATATGATTTCTATATCCTTTCTATTTCCTTAAGTACATGTCAAATGTCCTCACTAATTTTTTTATATATTGGTTTTTAATTAGTATCTCATTGCTTGGTAGAGATCATGTCTCATAAGTATTCAATAAAGAACTGATTTTATTTCAGACTTTAAGAGCAGGAATGGTGCTAAGGTGCTGCCTTCTCTTTATTGATCAAACAAAATGAGAAGTAATAAGGATAAAACAAAATGTATAACATAAAGGAAAGAAAAATAAGAAAAGAAGAAAGAAGAGTAGGAAGGAAGACTGGAATATATGCATTTCTAGATTATGACTTTCACATTAACATGAATCCTCTAATTCTCCACTATTTTGTCAAAAATTAATACAGTCAAGTAATGATTGTTAATTTGAGCAGGATAAATAACCTTGGAGATAATTATAAACTCCCTTGGTAATTATGCTGGATATTTTCTTTTCACAATAGCTGTCATTAGTCTTCTCTCTGACTCCTATCCTACTTGATTAACTCTCTATTGCTTTATGGCAGATCAGCGCAAGTCCCAGTAAGTGATGACAACAGGTATCTGTTGTCTTGGAGTCTGAGAGTTAAGAAACAATTGTGCTCACGTGGGGTGTCTATAGCTCATGTAGGCGTGTGTTCACTGGAAAGTTCTCAGGGATCTGAAGAGTTTGCATCAGCTGTTAGGGGCAAAATGCTTCAACTTTTTGCCAGCTGGGGTTCCTCACCATGGAGTGACTGGCTTCCTCCACAGGTGGAGATCAAAGAAAAGCACAAGTAAAAGAAATCTCAAAGGAAGTCCTGGTGGCAGAGGAGTTACACACCACAGTTGCTGACCACAAGGTCGGCAGTTTGAAATGACCAGCGACTCTTTAAAGAGATTGGTCAGGATCTCTACTCCTGTGAAGATTTACAGTCTTAAAGACCCAAAGACACAGAGTTCTTCACTGACCAATAAGGTTGCTGTGCATCAGGACTGACTTGATAGCAGTGGTCCTTTTTATGCTTTAAACCAGAAAGGACATTTTATCCATGTTGATGACAGCAGGCAACAGTGTTGCTTTTACACTACATAAAAATTCCATTTTCAGCTGGGCCCTGGTGGCGTAGTGGTTGAGTGCAGGACTGCGGCCCATTTACTTGGCGGTTCAAATCCTGCAGCAGGATTCTGGGAGCAAGGGTAGCGCCCACGAACACCAGAAGGCAGTGATGTCAAAAAAAATTCCTATTTCTCCATCTTTTAAGAAGACTTTTCTTATGTTTTATTAATTTCTATCATGCAAGGTGTCTCTGCATGTATGTGTACATGCACATACATATTACACAGAAATAAAACTCAAAATTTCTGGTGACTTTATTTTAGAAATTGAGAATGTTCCAATCAAGCTGTGAGACTATATTCTGTCCATCAATTAATCCATTATTTGGGGCAAACTCCAGATGGATAGTTTAAAAGAAGATAGGAGTAATACTGTTTTATTACTAATATTGGTCAAATTTAAATTATGAATAAACCAAAAGGTAATGAGGTTGAGTTAAAAGAATAGTCTTTTCTGTACCTTATAGTTGCTCTTTTGAGCAAATAATTAGAAAAGTGGAATAATATGAAGAATATGGCACCAGGATTGGAGGAACACATAAAAACCTGTGATTTGTAAATGATACAACTGTGTTCAGTTAAAGAGAGGAAGACTTGCAGTACTCGGTGATGAAGATCAAGGATGGGATTCTTCAGCATGGGTGAAAGCTCAATGTAAAGATGCCCAAATACTCACACCTGCACCACCAGGAGCACCATGGTAAATAGAGAAAAGATGGAGTTTGTCAAAGATTCCTCCTTCCACAAACAATGCTCATGGAAGCAGTAGACAAGAAATCAAATTATGTGTTGCATTGAGTAAATCAAGTGCAGTAGACTTCTTTAATGTGTTGAAACGCAGGGATGCTACTTTGAGGATTGAAGTGTACCTGATCCTAGCTGAACCTGAGCCAAACCCAGGTATTTTCAATTGCTTCATATTTATATGAAAATTTGACATTAAGTAATGAAGATCAAAGAATTGATGAATTTGAATTGTGTGTTGATGGAGAATATTGAAAATATATGGACTGCTAAAAGAACAAAGAAATCTGTGTTTGAAGATGTATAGTTGCAGTGCTCCTTAGAGGCAAGGATGGGGATATTTTCACTCACATCCATTGGACATGTTTTCAAAGGAGACCAGTACCTGGAGGACATCAGGCTTAGTAAAGTGGTGAGGCTATGAAAATGGAGCAGTCTCTCCAGGAGATGGACCGGCACAGTGTCTGCAAGCACAGTCTCAAGCACAGGACCCGTGGAGACGATGGTGCAGGACCGAGTCGTGTTTGTTCCTGCTACACCCAGTGTGGCTAAAGCCAGACCAGCTCAAGACCTAAGAATGACAGCACTATTACTGTTTAGGTTTTGTTTATCCACTTAAATAAAATAATAAAACCATTTTCAGGAGTTAAATATCCCTAAAAAGAACATAGTTTGTAAGTGGGTAGTAAAACTGGTGATATTATAAAAATATTTGTAATAGATCAGAGTGGGCAGGGAAGCAGCCTAACTGATGGGTGCTTTGGGCAGAAGTGGAAGCCAAAGGAAAAGGAGACCCAGTGGGTCTGACTCACTCTCTAGAGGCTAAATACCAAAGGTCTCCATTTTTCACCCTTGAATGGGAAGTTGAAGTGTCTCATTCTTTGACTCCCACATTTTCCACTTCAAGTAAAATAGATGAATTCATTTTCAGGAAAATGTTTATTATTATTATTATTATTATTATTATTATTATTATTATTATAATGGTCCACTTAGGCCCAAGTTGTCCCTGAGAGAAATGAAGACTGGATGAGACTCAATCCTGAGATTAATGCAAATCGTACAACAATTAAAATGGAGCTATAAATAATGATAATGGAAGTATAATGGACTAGATTAATAAGAAAACCTGTGAAGTGGTAGGAGGAGAATATTTAGAGAAAGTTGGTAGATTAACTTACAAATGCATTAATGTTCTCATGTTTCACATCAGGAAATTAATAAGTGGATATTTTACTGTTCAAACATCAATAATGGCATCTAAATGGACGATTTAAGAGTCATGAAATAACAGCAGAAGGACTAAAATGGTCTATATCTTTTTGTAGACTAGAAATAAGAAAACAAAAATATATTATTTGTTTAGAAAAAAGCAAGCATATAGCATACCAATGAAAGGGAAACATAAAATAAGATGACACAATCAAATTCAAATATATCTATTTGGGGTATAAACATACATTTAGTAAATTCCCTTATTAAATCAGATAGTGTCAACATTCTGTCTACATATTAAACAAAATTGTACCATCTAAATATGTAAATAAAATTGATGCAGTAAACTTGAGAATGAAAAGATAGGCAAAGAATGCCTCAAACAAACTCCTTTTAAAGTAAAATAACAACATCATTAGGAAAAATGGAATCAAAACTAATAACACTAAAATGAATAACATTTTTAAATGGCAAGAAATGTAAAAATGATGAGTGAAGTTTCTGGTTTACTAAAATGTTTTGAATTAGAGCTATACAAAATTACTTTATATTTAAATTTGTAAACATAATTATATGCAATGCTTTGCAATTTATGCAATACTTTGTTTGAAGATATTAATAAAAATAATTTCTTGAGTAGACTCTCAGATTAAGTGCTCAACCAATTGATTTTGAGTGCAGTTTGCATTTTATAAAAATAATGTTTTTAATAATACTTCCAGCATTCATCTATCAGTTTGTCACAATGTGATGGCTTGTGTGTTGCTATGATATTGGAAGCAATGTCACTGGTGTTTCATACGTTAACAGGGTCACCCAAAGTGAATAGATTTCAGCAGGTTTTCCAGACAACAAACAAAGACTGAGCTCCTCACTCTAACAACATTAAGCATAACTTACAGACATTTTCCAAGACTGGAAGCCAAAAAAAGGAAACAGAATATTGGTGAAAATATTGCTGGGAGATGGCTTCCTCAAGTTCAAGGCACCAGATGTCACTAAAGATGAGACGATGTCATGGAAGGGAGATGACAATGGGGCTGTGTGTCCAGTATAGGTTGTGAGAAGGTAGCCATCAGAATCTTCATTTGCTGATGGAGCATGATTCATGGTAAAAAGAAATTGCAGCAAAAATCTTCTAATAATTGGAATGTGCAAAATATGAATTTAGGAAACGGGTGAGTTTGAAATAGAACACATGAAAATTGATGTCTTAGGTGTTAGTGAGCTGCAATAAATTAATATTGGCCATTGTGAATACGAAAATAGTTTGATTTTCTATGACAGAAATAACACAATCAAGAGGAATGCTATAGCATGCATTATCAGAAAAGATCTTGTTAAATCCATCATGAAGTACAATGCTATTTGTCATCAGACCATATCTATCCTCCTTCAAGGAAATCCAATCAGTGCCACAACTATCATTCAAATGTATGCCTCAACCACAAATCTAGTGATGACGAAAATGAATCATAAGAATGACTTGAGTCAAAAATTGATCTAACAAGAAATTAATTTGCATTATTAGTTATGATAGATTGGAGTGCAAAGGTTGCAAACAAAGAAGAAGGAACAGGAGTTGGAAAATAAGGATTTGGTGATAGAATGAAGCTGGCGATCACACAACAGAATTTTGCAAAATCAGCAACTTTATTGTAGCAAATACCTATGTTCAACAAACAAAAAACAGTAACAACAACCAACTATACACATGGACTTTAAGAGATGGAATACACAGAAATCCAATTGAATATAACGCTGGGAAGACACAATGGAGAAGTTCAATATTAACAGCTAAAATCAATTGTGAAACAGACCATTGATTGCTCATTTGTAAGTTCAGGATAAAACTGAAGAAAATTACAGTAAGTCTACGAGAGCCAAATCTACTTGGATTGTATGCCTCCTGAAATTCGAGAATGTATCAAGAATGGATTTGTGACTTTGAATACTAATGAAAAATGATCGGATGAGCTGTAGGAGGACGTCAAGACCATCATTCATGAAGAAAGCAAAAGGTCATTAAAAATACAAAAAATAAAGAAAATATCAGTGTAGATATGAGATGAGACTCAAACGCCCTTAGTCCTAAAGTAGCTAAGGCATATGGAAGGAAGGATGAAGTCAAGGAGCTGAATGGAAAATTTCAAAAGGCAGCTCGAGATGACAAAACAAAATGTTATAACAAAATATGCAAGGGTGTATAGAAAAACCCAAAGGGAAGAACATGTTCTGTATATCCTAACCCAGAAGAATTTTGAAAAATGCAAACCTCAGGTTTCAATTTTGAAAGATATTATAGGGTGTGAGGGGTGTGTTAGTCCAGGTAGACTCAAGGAACAAATTTCATAGATATGTATACAGATATAAGGAAAAGGTTTATATACAAGAGGAACAGGACATTGAGCCCAGTCCAGCTCAAAGTCCTAAGTCCGATATCAACCCATATGCCCCAAATCAGTCTATAAAGTCTCCTTCCGACTCACGAAGTCACAGGTCAGTCGGTGCAGAATCCCGGCGCTGGCAGAGGTCTCCATTTGGCTCCTCACTTCCAGGGATCAGGGTGCATCAATAGCAGAAGTAACTCATCACTGGCAGAGGTCTCCATGTGACGGCCCCAGCTTCAGAGGTCTGGCTTCATCAGGGCAAAACCGTGTGTTCTCTCCACCAGCTCCTCCAGCTTCTCGGATGCTGCCATCTTGTCTTGTCCATGATATGTCGTCTCTGAGATTAAATCCCAACAACTGGGAAAGATATCTTCTCAAACTTCATGAGGGAAATATCGCAAGATTTCCCAGAAGTCTCAGGAGAAAGCCATGCCCACATAGAGGCCTCACTGTTTACTCAATGGCTATCTCTAGGTTAGACTCCACCCGTACATTTTAATCATAAAATTAACGTAAGAATATGACTGCCACAAGGGGTTCAGGAATTATCAAGGAAAGATAGAGATAATACACAGAATCACTAATCCAAAAGAGCTAGTCAACAGTCCACCCTTTCAGGAGATGTAGACTCAAGAAAGAAGCAATAGAGGTGAAAGAAGAATTTTGAGCTGCACTGAAAGCATTAGCCAAAATTGGAGCTTCAGGAATTGATGGAATACCAAGTGAAATATTCAACACGCTGATGAAGCTATGTAGAGAGCCGATTGGAAGAGATCCATATTTGTACCCATTCCAAAGGAAGGTGAGCAACAGAATGCTCAAACTATAGCATAATATTGACTTCAAAAGCAAAATTTTGCTTAAGATCATCAAACAACACTTGCCTCAGTACATTGACAGGAACCTGTGAAAATTGCAGGCTGGATTCAGAAGTGGGCAAGGAACAGTGATATTACATGGGTCTTAAGTTGGAGCAAAGGATTACAGAAAGAGGTCTACTTATGTTTCTTTTTTTATTATTTCCCTAACTGTAACCCTAACTTATTTATGTTTCATTGACTATGCAAAGATATTCAACTATGTGGACCATGGTAAACTGTGGATAAACTTGAGAAGAATGGGAGTTCCAGGGCCCTTAATTGTGCTCATTCGGGACTGTTAAATGAATCAAGGCAGTTATGGGGGTGGGGGGAAGTTAGGTAATACTGTTTGAAATCAGGAAAGTTCTGTATCCACTCAACATATTTTGTCAATATGTATGCTGATCAAATCATCAGAGGATCTGGACTGCATGGAGAAGAATATGGCATCAGGTTTGGAGGAAGACTCATTAACAACCTACACTATGCAGAGGACACAACCTAGCTTGCTGAATGAAAGGGAAGAAGACTTGATTCACTTCTTGATGAAGATAAAGAGTGTAGTTTTCAATGTGGATTACAACTCAATGAAAGAAATGCAAAACTATTCACAACTCAACCAATAGGCAGCGTCATGATAAGTGAAGAAAAGGTTGAATTGGTCAAGGATTTTATTTTAATTGAATTCATAATCAATGCTCCTGGAAGCAGCAGTCCAGAGATCAGAAGACAACAAATTACATTAAATAAATTTGCTGGACAAGAGTCTTTAGAATATTGTAGAGTAAGAGTTTTACTTTGAGGATTACGATATACCTGATTCAAGTCATGGTGTTCTCCATTGCATTATCTGCAGGTGAAAGCTGGACACTGGATAAGGAAGACTGAGGAAGAATCCGTGCTTTTGAATTGTAGTGCTGTGGAAGAATATTGAAAGTCCCATGGACTGCAAATGAACCAACAAATTTATCTCAAAGGAAGTGGAGCCACAATATTGTGGATCACATCAGCCTGTGTGATCATGAGGTGACAATGGGATCATACATCAGGTATCGAAAACCCAGAACAAAAAATAATATCAATGTGAATGAGGGTAACTTTGAAGACCAAAGTCCATCTGTACACAACTGACATGCCCTGACCAAAGAGTCACTAGGAGTGGATGAGCAATTCAGGGTGCGGTATAGCACCAATGAAACATACAACTTTCCTCTAGCTATTTAAGGATTCTGCCTCCCACTATCATGACCTAAATTTGACACTACAAGTTTAACTAGACCAAAGCATGGACAGTGCTACAGATAAGATTTGCAACAAAGAGAATTCAGGACAGATAAATCAATCAGGACCAATACTGAGAATAGAGATACCAGGACAGTAAGAAGAAGGGGAGGGGAGAAAGGGGGAATTGATCACAATGATTTACATATAACCTCTTCCTAGAGGGATAGACAACAGAAAAGTCAGTGAAGGGAGAGGCCAGTCACTGTAAGATTGGGGGGGGTAATAATAAATTTATAAATTATCAAGGGTCCATGAGAAGGGTGGGGGGAGGGGGTAGATGAGGAGTGGAAATCATCTCAAGTGGAATAAAAATGTTTTTGAGAATGATAATGGCTACTTATGTACAAAGATGCTTGACCCAATGGATCTGTATGGTTTGTGATAAGAGTTGTAATAGCCCCAAATAAAATGATTTTTAAAAAGAATTTAATTCCTTGCTAGCCTATTGTCTCTAAGCACAATAACCTTTGATAGGCTAAATTACACCTGATTTCTGCTCACTATTAGATGTTCACATCCTCAACATCCAATTCAGTGCCACCTCCTGGCATTGAGTCTATTCTCTTTTTGGGGGCGGGGGCATCACTGCCTCTGGTGGTCGTGGGTGCCACCCAGCGCTGCTCCTGAGAGCCGCCGCTGGATTTGAACCACCAAGTCCACAGGCTGCAGTCCTGCACTCAACCACTTACATCACCAGGGGTCAGCCCGAGTCTATTCTCATAGTGACATCATAAAACAGTGTAGAACTGCCACTTTGGGGTTTCTGAGGCTAAAAATCTTTATGGGAGCAGAAAGTCTCATGCTTTGTATTCTGGGCTGTGCCTCTTTTAGAACTGCTGACCTTGTGTATAGCAGGCAAATATTAACCCACTATACCCCAGGGTTCTCATTTCTAGAATCTATGAATCTTCCTATAGTAATATAAACTTTCCAATGTAATTAAATTAAGGATTCTGAAATGGGGAGCTTATTCTGTATTATCCAAAGGGTCTCATATATTTACAAATATCCACGTAACATGGAAACAAGAATTTTGACTACAAAAGAAAGAAGGCAAGAAGGCATAGAGATAGCGATTGGAGTGATTTGACCATGGACAGTGGGGAAGTGGGTGAAGGGACGCATTGGATAGAGTACACTATGAAAAAGTAATAGCATTGTATAAATTATTAAGGGGAATATGGCAGCTGGAACTTGGGGTCTAAGTGGAGGGAGAATGCTTTGGGGGTGATAGTGGAAACAGGGGTGCAAATGTGGTATGCATACAATTGATATATGTATTATTGTGATGGGAGTTGTATGAGCCCCTAATAAAATGATTTATTAAAAAAGAGTGTCAGCACCCACAAAAAGCTGGATGAGCCAAGAAAAATCTCAACATAGAGTCTGTTCCAGCTGATAAGAGAATTCTGACTTCACTGAATTAGCTCAAATTTCTGTCCTGCTGATGTAAGAGAATAATTTTCAGTTTTAGTTTACTGTGTTTTGCCAATTTAACACATATAGCAACAATAATAAATCAATTTATTTCCAAAATATCAAAGATATTCAAGTTTTTTTTCTAATCTAAAGGCAAATCCCAAAACAATTTAATTATCAATCAAAAGGAAATTAGCTTTGAAATTATGAGTTAAGCATGTCGTTTAAAAGACCAATACACTAGACTTTGGAATCTAGAGATCACTCCAAGAGTATCAATAGTACTCTGGAAACATTTAAAGATGCAAATGAATCTGAATATTGTACCTGATTCTCTTGTGCATTAGGACATCTTTCCTCCCTAGTTTATGAAAATGTGACCTCTTACTAGCAAAGTGTGAGCTTGGCTGATGGTTAGCTCTGCTGATTTTTCACAATATTTTTATATACTTCTAGGGAAGCATCAGTCTTACATAGTGTTAGAAGTGAAAACAAAAATCTATGCTGAAAAGTAAAGAGCCATTAGTTGGGAGATATTATGTATACTATGTGTTAGTCCTGGTAGACTAGAGGAACAAATTTCAGAGACACGCATATAGGTATAAGGAAAGGGTTTATATACAAAAGAAATGTGACCCTAAGAAGGCATCCCAATCCAGTCCAGTGCAAAGTCATAAGTTCAGTCTAATAATAACCCATATGCCTGAAATAAGTCTATAAAGGCTGCTTCCGACTCAGGAAGTCACAGGTCAGTGGGTGCAGAATTCTGGTGCTGGCAGGGGTCTCCCCATGGCTCCTCGCTTCCAGGGCTCAGGTCCATCAACGGCATGCCACTCCAGCTTCAGAGGTCTGTCTTCAGCAGGGCAAAGCCGAGTGGTCTCTCCGCTGGCTCCTCCAACTTCTCGGAGGCTGCATCTTGTCTTTTCCGTGATTAATCATCTCTGAAACTAACTCCCAACAACTAGGGAAGAAAGCTTCTCATCTTTGCGAGGGAAATACCGTGAGATTTCTCAGGAGTCTCAGGTGAAAGCCATGCCCACACAGAGGCCTCATTAGCTACTAAATGGCTATCTCCAGATTAACAGGTCAGACTCCACCCCTACAGTTCAATTATAAAATTAACATAAGCACATGACTGCCACATACTACAGTGCTATACATTCTAAAAGGAGATGGAGGTTTTTGATAGGTGGAGTAAGTTCGATTGATATGATTGATTTGTGGATTGTTATAATATCTTTAAGAGCCCGCAGTAAAATAATCAATAAAAATAAATCACTACATTGTTTGTACATGACATTTACAATATAAAATTAAGTAGAGATATTTCACATACACAAACACATGAAAGGGCTACATACTTTCAAGCTTGAGGATGTCAATAGCAAAATTATAAGGGATGCATTGTACTACAATATTTTTAACTTTAATTTTTTTAATTTGCTAATATTCTAGGACATGTTAACTGGGCGATTTTCTTGGGTTAACCAATATACACCTCAACAATATCTGTTAACACACTAGAATCTTTACACTTGCTCCTTTGGGGTCACAAACAAACTTTTTCAAGACATTGAATTGTTTTTTCAGAGAGGCAGAAGCAGAGAGTTTAAGTCTAGGATCTCAGGTTGGGGTTTGCATTATACATTTTTGATGTGCTGGTGGAGGTTTTCCCAGCCACAGATGCATAGATCAGCATCCAGCCCAAATTTTTCTACAGATCTCTTTAGCTTCTTCTTCCCCAGAAAAGCCACTTAGATAAACCTCCCTGAACTCCAATCTCTAAATCAATTACTCTGTAGGATTTCCGTAATCTGTTTAAATCCTTCCTCCTGCTCTTACAATCATGGAGATCATATTGTTAAGTTCCCTTAACTCAGAGATCATGAGTTTGGATTCTATTATTCAATGTTTTAAAATAATCTGCTTAGTATGGTCTCTATAGTTGTCTACTTTTTACAAAAAAAAAGTCCCTTCATGTGGCAAAATTTAACCTGATCCAAATATATGAAATTAAGGGTGAAGCATAAGGAATCATAATTAATGTAAGCATTAGCTTTTATTTAGATCAGTGTGACTTTTACAGCATACGTTTTGCAATTGTCTTATTTCTATCAATTTCAAAGATATACAAATCAAGTATCATTCACTCTTACAGTTGAATTGCATTTATAAGAGTTGTGCAACCCTCACCACAATCAATTCCTTATACACTTTTCTTCTTTGTACTAATTATTGTTACCTCCCCAATTTCTGCCAGCCTCCCTGGTCACATTCCTTTGAACTGATTGATCCAATTGCTATCTTTATAAGTTTTGCTCATTTAGATTTCATATACAGAAAATCGTATAAAATCAAGAGAGAATACAAAGGACTCAACAATGATACAGTAAAACAAAAGCAATTCAATAACAGAACAGAAAATATGAAAAAGTGAAGTGAATGTGTGTTGGACCATGAGGGAGATGACAATTTGACATAGTGATTGCAGTAGCAATATACTCTGTATGTAATAAGACCTTTCCTTTCTCTGTTCTATATACAGAAGGACTTAATCAGAGGATTAATCCAGATAGGAGACCCTTAAAATGTGTGTTCAGAGTTTAAGCTCTAATACCATTCAATCCTTCAAATTTTGTTTTTATCATTTACAACTCTTGCATCATAGAGATTGGTGTGTTTCTTCCATATGGACATAGCCAATACCTAATTTAGATGTCCACTTGTCTTAAGATAAGCCTCTAAGAACCACACATTATTATTTTTGATAGTTCGGTATCATCTGACTTCTTCACCACACTTTGCTAGAAGGCACCTGTATCTTCAGTGATCACTTCATGGGAGAAGGTGTTGAGAACAGCCTTGTCATAAGGACTAAATGTTTTTTTTTTAATCTTCGGGCTAATGTTCCTGGTTCGTTTTAAAGACACCATAATTTAGGGCTGAGCCCTGGTGGCATAAATGGTTGAGTGCAGGACTGTGGCCCACGCACTTAGCGGTTCAAATCCAGTGACAGCTCTCAGGAGCAGCACTGGGTAGCTCCCATGACCACCAGACAGCAGTGATGGCCCTCCCAAAAGACACCATAATTTATTGAAGCACATTATAAACAACCCCAATGGGATATATAATACTTCTATTCATATTGGCAGTAATTTAGCCGCTGGTATAGAATTGAAAAAATTCTCAAGGAAAAAAAAATATTTGCATAGGACAGCTTTTCAGACCAGAATTACATGGATTTTTTATTTGTAAAGACTACAATTTACATGATCAGATAAAATAGTTAGAGTTGAGAGTCAGATATACAGCAAACTGTCTTTACTGTTTTTTCAAAATAGCACATACATTGTAGTCTTGTCCTAACTCCTATGGGATCTATTGAGGCAACAATTACAAACCTAAGTTCAATAATTAGGCTATCCTTGGGATAATAGTCATCTGCTTCAACTCACAATGGGACAATTCAGTCTTAGATATATAAGAATATATTTACTTATTTAATGTACTTGCAGTGTATTTAAGATAAAATCCCATTTGTTTTCAGGATTTCCAAATGGTATCCTTTCAGTGTGGTCTATGAAGGATGTTGCATACCTCGAAAAGACAGAATATAAGGTATACAAGGCTATCTATATAGTACATGGCCTAGGTCACCAAGGATTGAATACAAACTAAACTAACATTTCAAAATCTGGCACATGATACTGAGCTTACATAGGGCTCGGTGGTCTATATACTTAATGTTAAATGTTTTTCCCAGGGGAATATTTTTGATACAAGACATAGTCTTGAGATGTAAGATAGCAATATTGTTTCAAGAAAAGCTATGCCAAAGTTGATCTTCTTTGTATAGAGCTCTGCTGACAATTATTTGCAAGGATTTACTACAAATAAAGGTTCTGATTTCTTTAATTAACATTAATACTCAGTGATGTCTTCCAAATCCAGATGAATTAATAGAATATCTTTTACTGTATATTGCAATATTTTCTTTTTCTTTTTTGTCATTTGAAATATATATAAAGCAAAAGTTTGGTTAAATAATGAAGTGTATTTATTGTTATTATTAGGTGTCATTGAGTTACTTCTGACCCATGGTGACCCTATGTATGCACAACAGAATGATACTGCCTGGTCCTCTGCCACCCATCAACACAATTATTCCAGTACATGAGCTCCTTGATGTTGCAGCCACTGTGTGAATCCACCTCTATTTTACTAAGAATGGTGTCCTTCCTCAGGGACTGGTTTCACTTGACAACATGTTCAAAGTATGTTAGACAAACGCTCCACATCCTTGTCTCTAAGAAGCAGTCTGGCTTTAATTCTTTCAGGACAGACTAGTTTGTGCTTTTCACAGACAATGATACTTTAAATATTATTCTCCAGCACCATGATGCAAACTCATCAATTCTTCTTTGGGTGTTCAATGTTCTACTTCCACATGTACATGAGTCAATTGAAAGTGCTATGACTGGAATCAGGGTACTCTAGTGTAAACTCCATGCTTTTCAGTACTCTGAAGAGGTTTTATGCGTCAGAGTTACCAAGTGCAATGCATCTTTTGATCTCTGAACTGCGGCTTTCATGAGTTTTCATTGTGAACCTAAGAAAGACAAAATCCTTGGCAGCTTCAATGCTTTCTCCATTTATCTTAATGCTATCTATTGGTTCAGGTGATGATTTTGTTCATCTTTATACTGAGTTGCAATTCACACTTGTGGCAGTCGTGTGCTTATGTTAATTTTATGATTGAAATGTAGGGGTGGAGTCTAGCCTGTTAATCTGGAGATAGCCATTGGGTAGCCAATGAGGCCTCTATGTGGGCATGACTTGCTCCTGAGACTTCTGGGAAATCTCGTGATATTTCCCTCGTGAAGGTGTGAAGCTATCTTCCCCAGTTGTTGGGAGTTAGTCTCAGAGGAAATTAATCATGGACAAGACAAGCTAGCAGCGTTGGAGAAGCTGGAGGAGCAGGTGGAGAGATCACACAGCTTTGCCCTGATGGAGACAGACCTCTGAAGCTGGGGTGGCCAGATGGAGACCTCTGCCAACGATGAGTTGCTTCTGCTGTGGATGCACCCTGAATCCTGGAAGAGAGGAGCCATGGGGAGATCCCTGCCAGCACCGGGATTCTGTACCCACTGACCTGTGACTTCGTGAGTTGGAAGGAGACTTTGTAGACTGATTTCAGGCATATGGGTTAATATCAGACTATGACTTTGTACTGGACTGGATTGGGATGCCTTCTTACTGTCACATTCCTTTTGCATATAAACCCTTTCCTTATATCTATGTGGGCTTCTATAAAATTTGTTCCTGTAGTCTACGCAGACTAACACAATGTTGAAGGCTGCAATCCTCTGCCAGTGTTACAAGTCCTTCTTACTATCAGTGTGCATGGTTGTGCAAACTGCATATTTCAGGCTGTTCACAGGAACCTCTCAATGTACTGCGAAACCTTTGCTGGAAATTCTTTAGTTAAATTTTAATGGCAAGTAATATCAATGCTATAATTCTCTAGCTTGAGCATTCTTTTGGGTCACCTTTCTTAGGAGTAGGCACAAATAGAATCTCTTCCTGTCAGTTGGGCAAGCAGCTCTCTTAAAAATTGCTTAGCATAGACAAACACATTTTTCCAATGCTTCATCTGCTCATGAAAACCTTTCAGTTGTGTTCCATCAACTGCTGGGGCCTTGTTTTGGTTAATGCTTTCAGGACAGCTTGACATTCTTCTTTCAACATGATTAGTTGCTGCTCATTTACTACCTCCTGAAATGGTGGAATGTTGAATTATTTTTGGTACAGTGACTCCATGTATTCGTTCTATTTTCTCTTTGAGGCTTCCTATAACAGTTAATATTTTACCCATAGAATCTTTCAATAATGCAACTTGAGACTTGAAACTTTTCTTGAGTTTATTTCAGTTTCGTACATTTTTTTTCTTTTTGGTTTTATAACCCTAATTCTTTGAATATCTCATTATAATATGTTGCTATTTCTTCTTGAGCTACCATTTGATATTTTAAATTAGGTACTCGAATTAAAAAAAAAATTCTTCCATTGGTTTTGGTGATTTTTTCATTCTAAGACTAGAAAAATCACATGACTTTCTGATTCAAAATGACCCAAACCATTTCAGCTTACTAGTCCCTAGGATAGTGATTTTTATGCATTCCATTTCGCTTTTAATGACTTCCAGTTTTTCTATCTTCAAAGTCTTGATAATGCAAAAGTTGGAAGTAATGGAAAGGAACAGAGTTCTGCATCTGTTCCTTCTGTATTGATTTGGGTCCCTTCTGTGAATGAAGATCTCAAAAGTTCTACTCCCACAGCTTTACTTCATTCGAGTCCCCATGGCCACTCCACAATGAGCAGCAGTCCCTCTGTAGTCCCATTTGGCGTTGCCTCAGGCCCAGGGGACTATCTTCTGGCATGATCTCCTAAGATGTTTTGCTTTCATCCATTAGACCTCTAGTGTCTGAAGATGTTTTAAAGCTACGTGTAAGGTCTGCAGCCTCGTCTTTCTGTGCTGTCTGTCCATCGTCGGGAAGCTCCACGGAAACCTACTCGTTTTATGTGAACTTGTGACGAGGCTTCCAGTATCACAGCAACACCCAAGCCACCATGACTGCAGGTCCTATATATTTCATTATTAAATAGTCACCAGTCTACAAATTTAGTTATTAAAGCTCTTTGTCCTGAAATGTTAATGAAATATCAGAACTTTAAATGTTCTTTTTTCTGCATAGTGAATAGCCCTAGCATTTTATATCTGTTGTACTCAATAAATGGGTCGAACTGGTTTAGCATTCAAAGCTGTACGGTATCTAGAATCATTGTTAAAAAAATAAAAACCCAAAGCAAGCAAGCAAACCAAAAAAATACTCTAGGTTAAATATCTTTTTACATAAATGTCTTTTGACAATAAGTTAAAACCAGCAGCTGTAAATGCAGTCACAAGAAGTATGATGAGTTTTCTTCTCTACAAGAAAATCATCTGGTGATCAATTCTTATTAGAAATAATAAATTAAAAAAAAGTTTTAAGGTACCACTGTCCTCTGGTGGTGGGAGTAGGAGGCCAAGCCTTTCTTCCTGTGGAGCTGGAATTGAACCTCCATCTCAGTGGGCTGCAGTCCCGCACACAACCACTGCGCCACCAGGGCTCAGTCTAGAAATAATAAATTTTATGTGACATTTGAAAGTCAGAAACTCTTGTTTAAATCACCATTTTATATGCATGTATGTAGGAATTTAAGTTTTTGGAATATTTAAAAGCATATCCTATATGCATCATTGTACCCATAAACACTTCAGCATGTATTTCTAAAACTCACTTTGAAAATGAAAACTATTATGCCAAGTTAATGTTTCATATTAGCAAAAATTATTTAATGTCATTCCAGAATTCTTTTTTTCCTGATTTGTAGAATTAAGTATTTTCTTAGTTATTTTTTATATCCAAAATGAAGATTCACTTTTGATATTTTTCTGAAGTCCATATGGCACAGTGGTTAAGAGCCAGGTTTTCTTTTATGGCTCTGATCACCAATCATTTCAATCATTTTGTGGAAGACTGCTCATAGGAATTGACATAGGACAGTTCTGTATAGTCCTATAGTGTGGTTAAGTCAGAACTGACTCTTTAGTACACAACAACAACAATAGCCACAAGGCGTTTATCAATATAGCTACTAAATCTCTTTAGAACTTTAGCAGGTACCCTCTTTTAAGTTAATTTTTATGAAACTGCTTCCTAGAATATCCCAAATTTAAGACTTGACCAATTGCATTTTCATGATGCTTATTGATCAGTTTATCTAAATAACGTATTTCACCAATATTTTAATTATGTTTATAAAATATAATGAACTTTTCCAAATGTCAAATGCTCAGTTTTTCTATGCTCCAGAATTGACTTTTGTAGGTATGTACCATATGATGAAATCCTAAAAATTAAAATAAACAAATAATATTTAGGCAATTGATTCACAATTATAGAAAACAGAAATTTGCTTATCATGAATTTAGTAACTTAACATTGATCTCTTAAAACAAAGAAAAAAAGCTAAAGGTGTATGTGTTTCAAAAAGTTTAACTGTTCAGCATTTACACATTGAAAGTTTTTACTTTTTAACATATTTGACTATTATAATAGATATCAATATATTTATTTTGTATATTCCAAAATATGGTTTATAAATATTTTTAATTTATCTAAAGATGCAATTTTCTCTTTCATTTTTGTAAATATTCTCTTGCTTATACAATTTTTACAAATATTATGCATTGTTATCCTTAGATGCCATTGAATGGGTTGAGATTCATAGAAACCCTATGTACAACAGAGGGAGACACTGCTTTGTCATACATCATTTTCATAACTGCTCTTATGTCTGAGTCCATTGTTGCACTTAGTAAGTCTACCATTCTTTTTTTTCAAAACCATATCTTAAAAGAGGGAATCTCATCCTAGTCCTGATTCTTATTCTTGTTCACATAATTCAGCTACTGGTGTCATTTGCTCACCAAGCAGAGGAATAAGTATGATGAAAATATACAGCCCTGACACATACTGTATATACTTGAGTATAAGTCAGCCTGAATATCAGTCTCAGAACCTAATTTTACCACAAAAACTGCATAAAAATGTGCTGAAAAACTGGGCATAGATGAGTCTATACGATACCACTCCTGCTTTCAAAAAATGCAGTATTCTATAGAATATGATGATCTCTTAGTTCTACATTAGTAAAGTGAAGTGTCTGGGGGGCGCTTCTCAATCATAGTTTGTTATGATCCATATGGTTGAAAGCCTTGTCATAATTATAAAACAATAAACTCATTTCTAGTCAGCTTTCAGGCAAGATACAGCGGAGGTCAACAATGATATCCCTTGTGTTAATTTCCCTCTGAATCTAGCTTAGATGTCTGGCAGCTGCAACCTTGGTTTTATAATCTTTAACAACATTTTACTTGCATATGATATTAATTATATTCTTTGATAATTCCTGCATTCTTTTAGATCACCTTTCTTTTAAATAGGAACAAATATGAGTCTCTTGCAATTGGTTGGCCAAGTAACTGCCATGAATCTCTTGCAATTGGTTTGTCAGGTAGCTACTGCTTTCTAAATGTCTTGGCATGGAAAAGGGTGTGTTTCCACTATCTTGTTAAAACATTTTAATTGGTATCCTGTCAAATCCTGGAATCTGGTTTTTAATTAATATAGCATATACACCTTGAATCTTCTTTCAGTTCCATTGATTTTTAATCATATTCAATCTCTTGCAATGTTTGAATATTGAACAGTTCTTTTTGGTAGGTTGATTCTGCATATTCTTTCCACCTTGTTTTGATGTTCCTTATATCATTAAATATTTTCATCTTGGAATCATTAAATAATTCATCATGAGGCAAGAACATTCTTCATTTTAATGCTCTATCTTCTTAGGTCAGACACTTATTTTTCTGTTCTGGTTGTTTATTGCACCATGTCTTTCACTTTCTTTAGCTGCTCTGTATTCCTGCGCAAGTAGCAGAGCATCTTCTGATATCCATTTTGGTCCTTTAGATTTTTTTTCTTTTTAGTGATCTTTTGCTTTCTTCATGTATGTTCTTGAGGTCACCCCACAAGTCATTAGTTCTTCAGTTGCTAGTGATCAATATGTCTATGTTAAATTTGAGATGTTCTCTAAATCAAGGTACGATCCTACCCCCACAAGCACAATTGTAAATAAGTGCACAATAAAAAATTAGCTCATCATGTGAATAGCAAGGTATATTTTCTAAAGAAGTAAGGATAAAATAACTAACCTGACATGTTAATTAATGTATCCAATTAATGTTTACTGGCAATTTCTTTTGGACAGGCTTGATTTTAGGAATTTGTCATGTAGGCAAAATCTACTTCCCCTACTGCTGATTGCTGATTTAAATAAGATGAATAAGGTTATAATATATTGAGAAGAAGATGTGTATATTCAAGAAGAACATGTAAAATTTAGGATTGCATTATGAATTTGTGGTGCTATAGAGATTGAGCAGGCTAGCGCACATCATGTCCTGGGATAATTAGATCTTTAAAACCCTCATAGCCCATTAAGAAAAGAAGGGGTAAAATAGGGAACAAGAAGAATCAAATATATGTAGAAATTAACCTTTATCAGCGCTGATCAAAGTGCCACTACCCGAAACTACAACTACAAAACTACTGTCACTTGCAAATTTTTGACCCATATAATAAATATGAAGAGTCTTCAAATTTGCAATACTTAAAAGAAAACATTTTTCTAAGAAAAAATAAAAAGTTTTCTTGACATTCAGATTATTGTGAGCATAATCCTAACTGGATAGAATAGTGATTTGATTATAATGTTGGTGATGCACTTTAGATTTTCAAAGCAAAATCTTAAATCTTATATTAGAAAGAAACATATTGAAAGACAGCTTTGTGTTTCCTTTAAAAATCAGACACACATGATAAAATTAAGATTCTTTAAAGAATTAGAAAAGAGCAAGAAGACTGGAAGAAAATTCAATTGATCTACTCCCTCTAAACCCCAAATGAAATTTATATTAACAAAGAGATGGCATCTCTAAGCAATGTATTAACTTGTCAATGGCTGTTGTTGGTTTGGGTAGGCGCCAGGGAATCAGAAAGCCAGTTATGATTTCTAGCCATCTTGTAAACGACAGAAGAAAACAGTGTCTGGTTTCCTCAGTGCTCACGATTATTGTTAGACTTGAGGTCATTGCTGCAACCACTGTGTCAGTGCATCTTGTGGATGGTCTTCGCTTTTTGTAAAAGGTTGGCAAGGTTTAAAATGAAAAAAAAAAGAAACATGAAAAAACACTGGAACAACTACATGGAACCCAGGCAATGACTGTGGCTGATAGTGAGTATATAGTTCCAAGTGGAACTGCTCCAGGGGGTTTTCAGACTGAGAATCTTCACAGAACCAGAGAGTAACATTTGTGTCCTTGGGAAATTTGGGGAGATTAAACCACCTGAATTTAAGTTGCTAAGGCATCGTGGTGGGATACCCATATGGAGAAATTAGGAAGAGGTTCGCTGGGAAAATGTGAACAGCATTGCTCATGTAATTATACACAGCATCACTCTAAGAAAAGCAGCTTCATGACACCACTTGGAATCATCTGATACTAGCTTTGGTACCTACATAAATGACAGATGACTTCTGATGAATAGCACATCTTCATTCAAGTGACCTCTACACATCACTCATGTTAGTATAACTTTTCTCATTATTATTTGATACATTTTTAATAATGCATTTCAAGTGTTTTGAGTGAATTAGATTACAAATGTGAAATTTTCCCTTACCTATAAATCTTTGGAAATTATAGAAAGAACCTAAGTGGGAAATTCCTCATTAATATCTCTGTGGCAGTCATGCATTCAAGATGTCAATTTCATGATTGAGATGTAGGGGTGGAATCTACCCTGTTAACCTGGAGATAGCCTTTGAGTAGCCAGTGAAGCCTTCATGTGGGCATGGCTTTCTCCTGAGACTTCTGGGAAATCTCACGATATTTCCCTCATGGAGAAGAGAGGCCATCTCGCCAGGTGTTGGGAGTCAGTCTCCAAGATGATAAACTATGGACAAGAGAAGCTGGCAGCGTCCAAGGAGCTGAAAGAGCCGGAAGAGAAGCCACATGGCCTTGCCTGATGAAACCAGACCTCTGAAGCTGGAGAAGCCACTTGGATGCTATTGATGGACCCTGAAGCCTGGAAGCGAGGAGCCATGGGGAGGCCCCGGCTAGCAACGGAACCCTACACTCATTGGCCTGTGACTTTGTGAGTCAGAAGGAGATTTTATAGACTGGTATCAGGCATATTGGCAAATAGCAGATTTATGACTTTGAACTGGACTGGGTTGGGATGCTTTCTCAATGTTCCATTCCTTTTGTATATAATCCTTAACCTTATATCCATATGCATATCTGTTAATTTGTTTCTCTAGTCTACCCAGACTAACACAATCTCTAATGCAAGCAGCCAACTGAGATGTTAACTAAGTCCACATGGAAGAAGTACACCAACATTCTTGTGACTCAACGACTGTTCATTATATACTCCGAAACTGAAAGAGTGAATAGTATCAGAGTTTAAATTGTGAGATTCTCATTTGCAGAAGGATGCATAATACAATAGAAGCTCAAAATACATTTATAAAATCTACACAGGAAATAAGCATACACCTTTTCCTCTAATTATAAATGAGGAATGGGAATAAACTAGTTACAGACAGGTAGTATGGGGAGATGATAATAGTGCATCTATATGGCAACCATGACTTGAATGTTATACAACTTGCCACTTGATTTCCCCTTTGGCTAGTTCTGATTTTCAATATTCCTTCTCTCCAACATAATAGGGTTTATGTCTGATGTATTTCATTATTGTGGGTGGTATTCTTGAATACTTATTATACAATCATCTGTTTATCAGTATATGAAACCCATGGTTGATCAGCTTATAGAAAAAAAACAGAATAAGGGTTTTTTGTGGGGGGGAGTATTTACTATAGGAGAAGTGCAGAGAGTTATTGATATGAAGGCGTTCTAAATGGAAGAAAAGATTTTGAAATGGATGTGGAAAGATTTGTACAAAACTCCTTTATGTGATTGAACTGAAATGATATGATATCTGGATTAGGAACTAATAAAATGGTTTGGAGAAATAATGGATAGACCACCAAATAAACTGAGTTTAATTAAATGTGGGGGGAATCCCCATCTACTCTTGTATTGGTTAGTTCAAACAGTGAAAAAATCCATTTCAAATACAAACACACCTATAAATTAGAGGTGTCTGACACTTGCACTCAGACTCCATGGGTGCACATCCACATGTTCTGTCTCATACACGGGTTACCACTAAACTCATTTATCATCTTAATTTTAAGAGAGAAAACTATTATTCTGATAAAATAGCAAAATGAGTTATACTAATTTCATTCACCCCCAAACTTTATCTTTGCCACCTAGGCAATTGCAACCTTGGCAATGGCAATGATGGCAAGACTTAATTTTATGAAGTTCCATAATTTCTGTGGATATTGACTTGGAGTTGATGGAAATTGTGGATTCAAAATTAAAGGAAAAGTAAAGATAGCAGTTAGTCACCATTTGGTAAGTGCCTTTTTCTAATTGATGAGGTGCATGAACAGGTGAATTAATAATGTTATT
>PVJH01007033.1:81427-96409 GCA_004026705.1 Nesogale talazaci | reverse complement strand
GCAATGGATTGGAAGGTTGGCGACATGGTTTCAGGGGACAAACCAGTTCACGGGCCTAGTCACGTGTTTGGTGTCTGTGCTTTATCGCCTAGTTGGGTGTGTGTAGTGCCCAGGGTTTATAAAAAGCTTGCGGCCACCACCATTGAAAACATCACAAGCGTTGTTTTCCTAGACTAGAGAAAGACAGAGACAGGAATAGGTAGAGGATCTGCCTCCTCTTCCAGGTGGGGCTCAGTGCCTTCTCTTCCAGGAGGCAGAAAGAGCTGGATGGTCTCTGAGCAAAGATCCATATGGGAGAGTCCAGATCAGAGGGGAAATGCAGAACAGAATTTCAAATCCTCATGGACTCTAGATTTTCCAGAACCTTGAAAGTTGGATGAGCCCTTAGAATTATTGCCCTGAGCTCACCTTTATGCCTGAAACCAAAAAATAGCCCTTGAAATCCTCTTAAAGCCCAACAATACTTTAGCGTGATTGGTAGAAACAGCCAGCCTCAAGCATTACAGTCCTTTAAGAGCATCACAGACGGGTTAGTAAATTGACAAGTCATTCAAAGGAGATAGGAATCTGATTGTGCATTGATGAATTCAAGCTGCTGGGGAGGAAAAACTCAGAAAAAGGGAAGAATGATTACACGAAACACGTAATTGATGCTACGAACTCATACATAAAAGCTGCTGAATGAGTGTATGTTCTGCAACAACAAAATAGCATTTTTTAGAACACATCTAGGAAAGTTCACAGAAATGATAACCTAGACTGAGAAGCGGCCTATGTCACTGGTTCCCCACGGATGATAAATACAGGTTTTATAAGTGGGTAAGAAGAACCCTCTCCTGCAGGCCCTGGGAGGGAGAGTGACAGTTGGCCTGGTGCTCGCCGCCAGACGGGAGTGCTCCCTGGTTGAGCACGGTCGGCCTTACAGCACGGCCGTCAGAGCAGGCCCCTCTGTGACGTGATGAGCCGAGACAAGAACGAGGTCCGGCTGCACTCGGAGGAAGTGAACCAAGACTACCCCCTCAACAACAGCACACGATGTACTTTCACCCTTATCCTTGTGTCAGGATTGATGCGCATCCTCTCTGATAAATATCATCTGGGCTGTGATCCTTGAGGGGGAGAGGGGGGGCTGGCATCTGTGTAGTTTGGCAGTCAGGGAATGATGGGATCGGCTAATTGGTGGTATGGGGATAAGGGTCAGATGCCACACGCACCCTTCCTGGGTTCACAACCTAGATGTTACAAGAGCTGAAAGGGCAGGGGCGACTGGGTAGAGAGGGACTGACTATGACCCAGCAGGAAGACCAAGGAAGGTCTTCACACTCAAGCCGCCTCGTGCTGACAAAACTTCCTGGGCTCCTGGGAACATTGACACACTCCTGGGAAGACACATGGGGAGCTCCAGGGGACACGAGGCCCGCAAATGTTGAAAGGAGACTAGGACCTTTCCCAGGGCCAACAGAGAACAGCTTCCCTTGAATTTTGACATTAAGCATCCTAAACTGTGAGAGAATTCATTTCCTTGCTAAAACCACCCACTTGTGGCATGACTGTTACAGCAGCACTGACCACCCCTGACATAGCCAGGACAGCTAACTAAGACACGGGCTAATGAGTGGCTGCGGCTGCTTCACCAACTACAACCTCGTCCCTCCTGCCCTGTAGATGGGTGCTCTGGCAATACCACCGATGGTGTGAGCCCACTCTGGCTCTTGTGTAAAGACCCTGCGATCGGTTCCCACAAAGAAACCCCAAGGAGCAGCTGGACTCCATCTGTTGTGAACTAATGACGCCCTTTCTAACAGCCCCCAGTCCAGAGACAAGCCCTGCTTCCTTGACCCTCCCTGCAACCTCCCAACACAGATCCAGGAGAACCTTTTCCATAGCACCCTACTGAGATGCACCCCACCGCTCCGGGGTCTGAAATGCTAGCTGCGTTTCCTCCTGGCATTAAGCCGGGAGGCTCAAACTCTGTCTCAGTACCAGAGTGTGGTCCTTGAAACATCCATCTGTCCTGCAGTGTCATTCACCTGCTACATCTGCCAAAAATTGGTCACCTCGGTGGTGGGGAATGGCAGGGATAGCCCGAGGCACTCTTGGGCTCTCATTGGTTTAATCATCCCTGGGCCAATCCTAACGAGATCATCTCAGAGTTGGCATCTTTGAAAGTAAAGATGATTAAGAAACACCAGAGTGCTCAGAAACATCGGAAGAGGCTTCACAGAGCTCCTGGGGGAAAATGGAAATGGCCCATAAACTCGGTGAAACCCTCCCGCACCTGGTTCTCACTCAAAATAACGGTGTCTGTCCCCCATTCTGCCAGGATGCAGTCTTTCTGCAAAAGCAGGTGGAATGCTACAGGTTGCGTGCAGCATGTCTGGCCCAAGTACAGCACACTACAGCTGGAGCTGGGTCCCCGCTGACACTACATGCTTCATACGTTCCACCTGCTCCAAGAGGATCCCACCCGGGAAAGCCTCAGCGTGGCCCACCCCGGCTAGTCTTTGCTCCCTGGAAGAAAACCGCCAAGCCCACCTGGTGTCGAAAGCTCGGTGGCATCGCCCATGTGATAAGGCGGCAGTCTGTTCATAACGAAATCCTTCTTCATGTCTGAGGAAAACAGTTCTTTGGTGCTCTCCAGCCGGTCTGCAAGCATCCTTAGAAAGCCACTTAATCGCGTCCTAACGGCTGTGGTTTCCACCTGCTGGAAAAATACACCGGGCGCCGCTGTCAGCCCCGCTCTCCACAGCCCTGTGCTGAGCGCTGCACCCAGGGCCGCCACCCCTGACTATGGGGATGGGGAGCAGGCTGGGGCCCTCCCTCCCTTTCCTTATGACCACCACTCATCCCGAGTTGCCTGTTTGTGGGAAGGAAAACAGTGAAAGATAGATGTGCCAGGACAGAGGGATCTCTGCCCATGCAGGGCAGCCTCAGGCCTGCTAGGGAACGCTGAGTCCCCCTCGGCGTGGGCTGTCAGACAGGGTGAGCAGCTGCCGCCCACCTCATACTCCCTCACGCCCCTTCTCAAAAGCTGGCTGGCAGGACAGGATTGATTCAGAAAACAAGGCGAGGAAAACGAAGACCCAGAGTCACTGGTGGGGCCGATGATAAAGGTCTCACCTGGGGTCACTGGTGGAACTCTCCCCTCGCTAGTAACCTGATGATAAAGGTCTCACCTGGGGTCACTGGTGGAACTCTCCCCTCGCTAGTAACCTGATGATAAAGGTCTCACCTGGGGTCACTGGTGGAACTCTCCCCTCGCTAGTAACCTGATGATAAAGGTCTCACCTGGGGTCACTGGTGGAACTCTCCCCTCGCTAGTAACCTGATGATAAAGGTCATGGCCTGAAGTTCTTTACCCACACACCTCTTCAGCCAGTAGTCTATAAATGGGCCCGGGCCAGGAGGTCTCTTGTTCCAGCCTCTCCGGTGCCAGGCAGCCCTTATTCCAGCCTCTTCAGAAGAAGAATGATCTGCTAAGCTTCAAGGCACCTGAACTTTAAAGTACCTGCCTTCGGCATTCCTCAGAACTTACCTCACCTGGCAGAAGATACTCCCTCTCCCTAGTAGTATTTCCCAGGGACACAAACATTTCCCTGGGCAGAACATGGGGCCCCCTCTCCCTAGCATTACCCTAGCATTATTTCCTAGCAACAGCAGCACCAGAAACATCTTTTTCCCTTTACAATCCACCTGCCTTTAGCTCAAACTATATATGACCAGGACACATCCCAGGACCAGCCGAGACTCCCCTAACCTATACTCTAAGTTGCGGGATCTGCCTGGAAGCTCAGGACGCTTGCACACACCCCTTCTCCAAAGAGATCTTTTAAACCCCTAATAAAGCCACCCTTTGCTGCATATCTTTGTCTGAACTCTGCCTCAGTTTACCTTTCAGTCTAACACTGGCCGACACCCCAAACACCCGGCCATCGGGTGGATGCTGGCTCATAGCGGCCTGACAGCACAGGACAGAAGTGGGTTTCAGCCGTGGGTTTCCAAGTTGTCAAGCTATGAGAGTGGGAAGCTTCATCTTTCTCCTGTGTGCTCGCTGGTGGCTTTGAATTACTGACCCTCTGACCCTGCCGCGAGCACTCCCAGTGGTAACCACTAGGCCTCCAGGGCCTCTCGACTGCCTCTCGACTGCCTGCTGCAGCCACAGTGAGACACAACACCCTCCTTTTCTGGACGTCCATGTACCAGCGCTGCATTCTCTCTGTGCACCAGACACCCCAGCGGGCAGCACGGGAGGATACAGGTTGGTTTACCTGAGGAGGAAGATTCGGGAGCCCCGAAGACGGCAGGCCGAGGTTTCGGCTCACTGGCAGGCCCCTGCCGCCTTTCTGCCCCACCTGTCTTTACTCCTTACCAAGAGCAGCTGCCGAGGTAGGCCAGCCCGTAACGCCACGTCTGCCTTGGCGGTGTCAAACACAAGCCCGGGAAGGGTGTCCAAAAGGCAGTCTCCCCAGGAACTAGAACGGGCAACCAGAAAGGCACAGTTAACCACGAATACATGCAAAATCCACCTAAAATACTACACTCGAGAAGAGTTAGACGCTACAGATTGGGCTTCAATTTACCTACCAGGGACTGACTGGTATTCCCTCAAAAATGTGTTGGAATCCCAGCCCATAAGCTGCTCCTCAGGAGAAAGACACGCCGCTCTGCTCCCGTAGAGATCCCCACTCCAAACACCCTGCCGTCCATCCGTCCATTCGCTGTGGACCAGGAACAACCATGCAGAGCAGGGTGGAGCTGCCCCAGGAAGCTTCGGCGGCTGTGGCTACAGGAGCAGAAGGCCTCGCCTTCCCCTCTCCAAGCAGCGGGTGGTTTCAAACGGAGGACCCTGCGGTTAGCAGTCCAATAGGGTACTCGCCTCAGAAACTGAAGGAACGGTCCTCCTTTGTTCAGGGCTGGGGGTGGGGGTGGGGGGCACACTAGGAGGTGGAACGGGCAGTGGGTCTGCTTTTGATGGTCTGGGGATGGACTCCCATTTAAGGATCGGGCTTTCTGCACCAAGGGAGGGCCCTGTGAACCCAGCCAGGCCCTGGGCTATTGTTCTTTAGAGCCACCGTGGCCCTGTTTGTGTTGCAGCAGCACACTGAGGGACCACTACTCCGGCGCCCTTGGGGTTAGATTTGCCATTACTCAGCGTGAAAACCTCAGGGCCTCGCGAACCACGGTTTCTCTCCCTCCCTCTCTGCTGCCAGTCATTCGCTAAGAAAAATGCTGGGTTTGATCCAAGACATCTCTTCAAGTACCAGAGAATGAATCATATATTGTCACCACACTGAAAAGGACAGGGATCGATCCAAGCTTGTTGTTGTCTGCTTAGAACAACGCAAGTATCTGTGATCAGAACTTCACAGGAGAAGGAGAAAGAAAAAAAAAATTCATAGGAGATTTTAATGCTCCTTATGGAATCTAGATAAAAATGCTAGTAAATCCAAATGAAATAAACGGGACACCAGCCCCTGTGCCTGGACTATGAACTTAGCTGCAGGTAAACATGACATTTTGTGATCATTTAACCTGATTTTTTTTAAGGCACTTTTCTCAGTAAAATGCTCATCAACAAGGGTAATTCCGGAACAATTGACGCTGCCACCTGCCAAGCTCAGATGATGGTTTCCCCGTGGTGAGAAGCAGAAGCCAGTGGCCAAAAGTACCGGGGGGAGGGAATGAGCCTCTGTGTCCAATTACCTCTGCGTCCTCGGGAGCGTGGAGAATTGGCCCAGGCCTCTACATGGGCCGAAGCAAGAGGCAGACTCTGTGGGGTCGCTCTCTTTAAGCCATTCTTAGCTGGGTCCAACGCTCCTGTCTGTCTTCTGTGGGTTTCAGATTGCCAGCTGTGCGCAACATGGAAGCTCGCAGTGTGACTTTTGCCGCTTCTCACCCACAGTAAGCAAGATTAACGTGTGTATGCTCCCCTCCCGGAAGACTGGCAGAAGAGGGCAAAAGCCACGTGTGAGAGCCCATCCCCAAGACAGCCACTCCCTGTGGCATCACTGCTTTTCACCTGAATGTTACTTCTGCCCTCCCCGCTCTGCTGGAGTCCAGCTGGAGGGCCCAGCGGCCCGCAGCCCTGTTGGCAGAATCAATCTCATGCCTCCCTGTCGGGGTGATTGGGGGGAGGCGAGGCACTGGCTCTAGCTCCAGGAGGAATCCAAGAATGGTTCAAGAGTGCTCCATGCTCTTCAAAGAGTCCAATTAGACCTGGGGTTGTTCACAGACGGAGGAGGAACACCTCTCTGCGGAGCTCACATGGATATAACAGTTAAATCCACCTGCTGCTCTCTGACACGAGAGGCTCCGCACACTCGTCCTGTCACAGAAGCTTTAAGGAGCACCGGACGCAGAGTCGACTTGGCATGTCTGAAAAGCCGGGGTCCTGACGTCATAGTCTCTTCGTGGGAACTCCAATCGCACCAAGAGTCAGACAGGGACCCGCAGAAGCAAAGCTGGTGGGTGCACTGAGCCGGAGGACAGAGCAGTAGCTGACGGAGCCTTGTGATGAGCCAATGTCATGACGAAGTAGAAGAAGACACGTGGGGAGAGAAGACCGAGTGGTAGAAAACCCAGGCAGGCCTAAGTGGGAGGAGCTGAGCAGACACTAACACTGGAACACTAACATCAGAACGGATGGTTACAGGACAGCTCAGTGGCTGCAGACGGCTCCAAATGAACCCTGGTTTCAGCCTCTCTTCGGCCTGGCCTGCTATAGTTCGTATGACTCATGCTCTCTGCTGCCCCTGCTCTGGAGTTTCTGTTCCGCATTGGCACCCTGACAAGAATATTTCTTGTAATGAAAGTCCAGCAGAAACTTTGGCCTTCTTTCTGGGCAGAGCAAGAAGGAGGTTGGCTTTACCTTGGTTCTCCCCATAAGCCTGTTTAAATACAGATTCGCTCAATGATGGGACACCAGATGAGAAAGCAGAGAGATGCTTCCCGACTTGTTTTGCAAGTGAAGGCTTTGAAGGTAGGAGGGGACTTGCTGTCCCTCAGGCCTGGAGGGCCCTCCCTCCTCTGGCCTTCTGACCCCCCTGCTTACTCATCTGTCAAGACTCACTCAGCTCCCAAGGCAAGGTATTTCGGAAGCTTCCCCTGACACTTAACTTAGTTAATGCCTTCCTGTGTTCCAGTGTCTCCTCTGCAAATCCACCAAAGGATGGATCATGGTACCTGGGAACTACATACACACCTGACTCTTCTCCTGCCATCACTTTCCAAACAGAAGTTCTTTCATGGCCTCTTCAATACCTGTGTTTGCGTTTCCATCCACTTGCACGGAGCCGGGTACCGGCTTGCTGAGCCAATTAATTAATGGTTGGGAGTCTTCCAGGCAGTTTGGACTCACAAGGTTGCTGTGGTTGGGCAAGAATGCAGATGACGCTACCTCTCTGTCCCTGACACGTGAGGAGGCACTCGGGCTGCTTTAGCTGGGTTGGCACATGCCATTGTCGTTCCCTTGATTCCAGACTGCCTGTGGGACTTGACCTTCCTGGGCTGGAAACCTTGATGAACAGCCAGGCCAAGCATCAGCAGAACCATGACCAACCTGCAGCTGTACTTCTCTCTTCGACCAATTCCCTGTGCTCTCAACAGTGTAGTGAGGGCCAGTCTCAGACATGAGCCTCCAGGCTTACGGAAGTCGGCAAGGGAGACTGAAGCCAGTGCTCTGGATGAATGGGGATGGAGTGTGGCCAATAGCTCACATCTCTCTGCCAGTGGCTGCTGTGGGTCATAGCGCAGAGCTGTCCCGGGCACCAAGGCGGGAAGCGCTTACCTGTTCTGGTAGGTGCTGATGGTCACGTGAGTAGAGTGGGCCAGTCCCGGAGGGGTCTCTGCTTGATGGATGGTCCCTCTGGGAAAGTAGAGCAAGTCACCAGGCTGAAAGAGAGGCAAAAAAGGAGGAGGGTGCAGCATTCATAAGGGATGTGCCCTCTTAGTCCTGTTTGTTCTATGGAGATAAATATAGACTTCGAGTTTCAGTCCTCCATTACAAAAGCCACGCCTAGTGATTCATGAGTAGCTCTGGTAAGGCCCTGATCAGCAGTTTGAAACCACCAGCTGTTCCACAGAAGACACACGGGCTTTCTACACCCAGAAAGCGTGACAGTCCCGGTGGCAGTGCTAACCTGTCCTCGGGGGACACTGCGAGCCAGCGTTGGGGGTTTGAGAATGGTTCCCAGCTGGTGTGGAGGCTGGGCTCCTGCGGGGTCCAGCGGCCTAAGGGCTGGGCCAAAGGGCGACCTGTGACCACAGGATGAGAGATCACTTCTTCTCTCACAAGCTGAGATCAGAAACACATGAAACGCTGCTCTTCCACTCAGGGATCAAGGAAGCCCTAGAGCAAGAGCTCAAGAAATCGGTTTAACTTTTTCTAAGCTATTTTGTCAATCGAATGGCAATACATAAATGTCTATGGGAGGGCTGCAGAAAGCCCTCCATTCAGAAAACGGATTTTCCCATAACTTTCTGAAGTTCTTTTGCATGTTCCCAAAAGTTAGATAGGTTGCTTCTTTTGCCTGTTAACACCAAACTGAGATGAAACTTCTGACTTTGGGTAAAGAAAGGGACGGTCTACACAGGGTCCTCAAACTTTTTAAACACAGGGCCAGTTCACGGTCCCTCAGACTATTAGAGGGCAGAATTATAGTTTAAAAAAAAAAACAAAACCAACAACTATGAACAAATTCACTGCGGGCCCGGGATGAGTCAGCTGTTAAGCAGGGCAGGCAGTGGCGGCAAAAACACCCATCGGGCTGGATAAATGTCCTCCGTGGGCCGCATGTGGCCCACGGGCCACAGTTTGAGGACCCCTGCTCTATGGGTACTGGTGGCTACCCTTCCCGGAGTGTGTCTGTACTGGTGCCCACGAAAGGCCTTTGACACAGATTCACTCCAGGCCTCCAGCACCACTCTAGGCTCCATGGGTAGAACACGGAGCACAACACACACCAAGCCTCAGGTCAAACATTTGAGTTGGAAAAGACAATCGTCCCAGAAAGGGAGGAAAAAAAGATACAACCAAGACATGGAATAATCCGTCTCCCAGCAGTGAATGCACCCCAAACAAAGCGGAGGGCAGATGGGGAAGTAGGGGAGAGGCGTGTGCTTGGGGTGTGATTTTTATCCTGCACAGTCAGGGGAACCTTATTCTGATCGGGGTCGCTTTACCAGCACTGCCATAACCACGGCCATCAAGTTGCCTTCAAATCTCAGAAATGTATGGTGGTGCTTCATAGTTCTGGAAGCTCTATGAAATCAAGTCAGCCAGGGCCATGCCTTCTGTGAAACAGTGGTTCTCAGCCTTCCTCATGCCGCGACCCATTCATACAGTTCCTCATGTTGCGGTGGTCCCAACCATCATGTTCCTTTCTTTGTGTGTGTGTGTGTGTGTGTGTGTGTGTGTGTGCGCGGCATCACTGCAGGTGGGAGTAGGAAGCCCAGCCTTGCTCCTGGAGAGCTGCTGCTGGATTTGAACCATTAACCCAGTGGGCCGCAGTTCCACACACAACCATGACGCTACCGGGGCTCAGCCCATCACATTACTTTCATTGCTACTTCATCACTGTCATTTTGCTACTGTTATGAATTGTCATGTAAACACCTGACAGGCAGGATGGATTGTCATTGTTACAAACTGAACATATGTAATTCTATCTTGTGAATTATGTATCTCTAGTGACAAATAAATGAAACGTCATCTTGAAGCATGGTGCGGCGTGGGGAACAGTCTTCACACCGCACACTCGTCTGTGGCCGGATCCACCTGGAGATGAGAGAGAAGCAGTGTCTTGGGTCCTAAAAGACCATTGGGATTTATGTGTTTTCTGATGGTCTGAGGCTACCCCCACTAAAGGACCGTTTGACCCCCCCACAGGGGTCTCGCCCCATAGGTTGAGAGCCGCTGCTCAGAGGCTAACCGTCTCGCCTCGTCCATACGAGGTTCTGGCTGCTGTGGCTACCTGTTGCTGAGTCAGCTCCACTCCCAGCAGCCCTGGGTGTGACAGGGCAGAACCGCCGGGCTCTCAATTGTTCCGTGGGAGTCCAGGGTTGCAGCCTCTCTGTCAATCCACCTGCGTGAGGGGCTTCCTCTCTCTCACTGACCCTCGACCTTCCCAAGCGGTATCCCTTTATGCGGGGACTGGTTCTTCCTGACAGTTTTGTCTAAAGGTGTGGTCTCATAACTCTCATCAAAAGGCTGGGTAAACTCAGCCACTGCCACCAAGCTGATTTTGGCTCTTAGCAAGCCCACAGACAGTTTCGGAGAAGGTAAATCTTTACAGGAGCAGACAGTCTCATTCCCCCCACCCCCCCCCACCCCTGCCCCACAGAGCAGCTGGTGGGTTCGAACCACCAACCTTCCCGCCATCAGTCCATTACGTAGCCCACAGCACCAGTCAGACGACCTAAAGGTTGGATGGGAATGTGTTAATCAGATGCATGGCACCCTTGTGGGGAGAGATCATGTCAATAACGTGTACGGAAACCGAACAAGGAGATGGGTCACCCTGCAAGGCCTAAAATGAATCATCTCAGAGGCAGAAAGGGAGTTCTCACAAGCACCAAGGATGGAGAGCCGAGAATGGAGCGTGTCGTTGTGTGCAAGAGCCTCATCCAGGAGAGACACACGGAGTGTGAACACCGTGCTGAGACAGTGAGAGAGGGCAAGCAGCAGTAGCAGAGAAACCGGCAGCAGAACCAGGAGAGCCATAAGAAACTGCCGGTGGCTTCCTGTCCCATGACGGGAGAAAGCAAGCCAAGCCTCTTTGGGCAGTTCTGATTGTCTAAGGCTTGGCCCGGTTGCATATAGTCGGGGTTTTTATATTTCTTCCATCTTGCATCCAAATTTTCATTAGTGTCTAATTCTTACTTCATGCTTCTGTCTCAGTTTTAAAATCTCTGCCTGCTGTCAATAACAGGAAATTATGTTGCTTTGTTTTTTAACAATCTTAAGCCACAGTCTGGAAACAATGGCCAGGGGGTCAAATCCTGTTTTTGTAAATCAAGATTACTGGGACAGTGGGAATGGCACAAGGATGGCATCTGACCCCCTCTGACTTCACAAGCAGGGAGGTCCCCAGCCGATGCCTATGAGGCAGAGGGCAGACCTCCACCCTGCAAACTTTTGACCTATTCTGCTGCCAGCTCTCCCACCCAGAGCACATTCTACTTCACTGTTGGATTCTTTCATGATTTAACAAGGTATAATCCATTCAGTGGCCACACGGCACTCACAGGCAGTACTCGTGAGTCTAGGGTTTGCTAGGAAGTAACAACTTACTGTTCTGCTGTGGTGCTGCAAGTGATGTCACTGGTGTTTCAAGTGCCAGCACGGTCACCCAAAGTGAACAGGCCTCCAGAGGGCGAACCGATCAAGAAGAAAGATCAGGCTCTCCTCTTTGGAGGAGGAAGCCACTGACAACCTTCTGCAGAACTTGGGGGCATTGTCAAATACGGAAGCCTATACAAAGCAAGTAGAACATCGTTGGAGACACTGCGGGCCGGTGGGTCCCTCAGGTCCAGGGCGCTCCAGATGTGACTGAAGAGGAGCTGATTTCTTGGAGGCATGTCAGTAATGCTGACGGGAACTGTGGGAAGCCTATGGGAGTGGAGCCGTTGGGGTTCTCATTTGCTGACTGGGCATGGCGCAAGGTAAGGGGAAACAGCTGCAAAAATCTTCTAATGAATGGAACTTGGAATGTGTGAAGTATGAATTTAGGAAAACAGGAAGTGGTTAAAAAGTGAAATGGATGAAAAAAAAATGAAATGGATGATCCATCAAAACTAGTAATAGAAAAAAAAAAAGACTAGTAATAGGAGTGGTAATACCAGGAGAGTGGAGGGATGGAGGAATAGAAAGGGAGAACCAACTTCAGGGATCTACACGTAGCCTCCTCTCTGGAACACGGACAACAGGGAAGCGAGTGTTGGGACACATTGTACAGTGTACAGTATGGAAAAAATAACAATTTGTAAATTACTAAGGGTTCAAGGGGAAGGTGGGGAGGAAGGGTAATATAGGAAGCTGATACTGGGGGCCTAGAGGGAGGGAGGATGTTTTGAGAGTGATGATGGCTATGGGTGTGTAAATGTGGCCGGCATACAATTGATGTTGGTATGGATTGTGATGGGACTTGTATGGGCCCCCAATAAAATGATTCATTAAAAAAGGGGAGGGAGAGGAAAGGGGAATTTGTTTTTGTTTTTGTTTTTTTAAGAGGAGCTTGTACCAAGGGCTCAAGTGGAAAATGTTTGGAAATGTATGTGGCAGCATGTGTGCAAATGTGCTTGATACAAATGATGTAGTGAATGTTGTAGTAGCTGTAAGAGCCCCCAATAAAATTATTAAAATTAAAAAAAAATTTTTTTAAATGAAATGGAACTCATGAAAATCGATATCGTTGGCTGAAATGGGCTGGTATGTCAATTAGAAAATCTTGTGATTTTCCATGTTGGGAATAATGGAAGAGGAAAGGTAAGCCATTCCTCATCAGAAAGGATCTTGCTAAATCCAACATGAAGTACGCTGCTACCTGTGATCAGGTGATATCTAACCACCTTCAAGGAAATCCAATCAACAAAGCAATTATACTATTATTCAAATGTATGCAGCAGCCACAAAAGCTAGTGATGAAGAGTTCTAGCAACTTTAGTTGGAAATCGATCAAATATGCAATCAAGATGCATTGATAGTTACTGGAGATTGGAATGTAAAAGGTGGAAACAAAGGAAGGCACAGTAGTTGGAAATAGGCACTTGGTGATATAAATGAAGCTAGAGACATGATAGCATTTTGCAAAACCAACCACTTTTTCATAGCAAATACCTCTTTTCAACAACACCAAAGGGGGACTACACACATGGACTTTCCCAGCAAGACTCACAGAAATCAAATGGAAACATCTGTGGGCAGTCACAATGGAGAAGCTCAATATCGGCAGCTAAAACCAGACCGGGGCCTGTTGTGTAACACATAGTCAACTATTCATATGTAAGTTCAAGATAAAGCTGAGGAAAATTAAAACACCCATAAGAGTCAATATAGGACCGTGTGTCTAGCCCCACCTGAATCTCGAGAATTTCTCAAGGGCAGATTTGGCACATGGAACACTCAAGACAGATGATCCGCTAAGCTGAGGGAGCACATCGAGACCATCATTCATGAAGAAACCAAAAAGGTCATTAAAAAGATAAGAAAGACAAGATGCAAGTGGATGATGTCAGAAGAGACTCTAAAACTTGCACTACACTGTAGAGGAGTTAAGGTCTATACTGCAGAGTAGCTACGCATATGGAAGTAAGGATGAAGTCAAAGAGCTTCCTAGAAAATGTCAACGTGTAATTCGAGAAGACAAATTCAAAAGTATAACGAAACGTGCGAGGACCTAAAATTAGAAACCAAGAAGAACATGTTCATCATATCTGGAACTGAAAAACTCAAGAAAACCTTCAGGCCTTGCATTGCAACTTTGAAAGGGTCTATAAGCAATTATTGAAAGATGCACTGAACATCAAGAGAAGCGGGAAAGAATACACAGAGTCACTGTACCCAAAACAATGAGTGGACAGCTGTTTCAGGAAGGGAGCACAAGAGCAAGAACCCGGGGTGCTGAAGAAAGAAGTTCAAACTTCAATGAATGCAATAGCCAAACACGAGGCTCTAAGAAGCGACCCTTCAAAATGTTTCTGCTCCCTCTACAACTATCAACCACCAAATCACCTTTAGAAACTGGGTAACTGGGATGAAAGACCCCCTGCATCAGGATTCCTATATCCTCCCACTGGGGTGTTTATGCTTTGCAGACACAAAACCTCACCCCTGAACTCAACTTAGGAAAAAGAGAAATACACGAAATGGGAGCCGCATTTGGTCCCTGAGGAAATAGAGTGGAAGCAACAAGTGACTTCCTCTGGGGGAAGGAGAATCCAATTCCACATCTGCCTAAGGATGATTCCTATGAAGAGAGGCCAGGCATGCCTCCACCCTCTGGCCCTGTGCGGACACCAGCTGTATCTCCTGTGGCACTCTCCTCCTCTGCTTAGTCTGATCACCTATTGCAGCCCCATAGAACTCAAAGAAAACGCTCAAGGTGATGGGGCTGATTAGGGAAGTTAAATGGCTCCAAGTTAGGATCAGAAATATTAAGGATCCAGTTCTTTTGTCTGTGGCATCTCTTCTCAGCTATGGCCACAGTCATGTTTCTCTTGGATCTTTGGGGCCTCAGCCACCCAGTCCTGCTCAGGCAAGTACTCAGACAGCTCCTTTGCACTGATGGCATGCCCAAAGAGCACCCCACTCTGCAAGCCAACCTCCTGCTCAGAGGCACTGCCTCCACGGGCCTGGCGCTCTGTCTCTCCGTGCTGTTGGCATTGCTGCCGCCACCGCTTTTCCACAAAGAGATCTGCTGATGGCCCTGCTTTTCTGATGGTCCTGAGATCCTCTCTCCCCGCTTCTGAAACGCCGCACTTTATACCAGCAAAAGGACAAAACTGACGAGGGCCCTGATGTTAGCCCTGAACACCCTATTTACGTACTCCCACTCCGTCATTGGGTGGAGTTGCACAGGCTGTGCAGAGAAGAGCCGTCCCAAGTGATGCACTGCATCCACCACCCACCGCCATGGAGTTGATTCCAATGGAAAGCTACCCGACCTAGGGTTTCTGAGGCTCTAGACCTCCACAGGCGATGTCCATCTTCTTCCTGAGGAGACAATGAAGCTGCTGACCTACCTCATTTCATGCAAATGTAATCCAAGTGGGAACCGGGTTTTCTCTGCTATGCTGACAAGGTCCTATCAGGGCCCAGTATGTTTTATTTAATTTTTTAAAGAGTTTTATTGGCACATAATTTATATACCATCCAATCCAATCTGTTCCATTCAATCATATCAAGGGGAATTGTAAAATCATTACAGTATCCATTTTGGAACACCCCCCCCCCCATGGTTAAATTGCCTTTCAAATGATTTGTGC
>PVJH01007033.1:55882-81327 GCA_004026705.1 Nesogale talazaci | reverse complement strand
GCTCATACAACCCCCATCACGACCCACACATACATCAACTGTATGCAGGCCACATTTGCACACTTGTTGCCATCATCACTCTCAAAACATCCTCCTGCCACGTAGGTCCCCAGTACCAGCTTCCCAATATAGCATGCACAGATACAGGAAACCCGGATGGGGGAAGACAGATGTCCTGCTAAATGAAGATGACCAGGATCCCAGGAACCGAGGTGGAGGAGACAAGGACCATTCCCTAGGACAGCCATTGAGTCCATGCCCTAGACTTTGACTTTCAGTTTCCTAAACCCAGAGAAAGTAAACCTCTCATGGAAGCGCCCGCCTTCACCCCCCCCCCCCCCCCCCCCCCCCCCCCCCCCCCCCCCCCCCCCCCCCCCCCCCCCCACCTCCCACCCCCCCACCGCTCCCACCTGCCCCGGTGACATTTCTTTCCCAGCAGTACTGCATCATTAAGATCTAATCTGTACCTTCAGTGTGAACTCGTGCGTCGGCCTCCCAATCCTGTCCTCGGCCTCCACACTATACTCACGTGCCAGGGGCACCGTGGGGCGGTAGAGGCGCCAGCATTTCTGTCCTTCCAGCTGCAGGATGAAGACCTGGGGGAGGGCCATGAGACGGGGCGTCAAACAGAGGCCTGCAGCTCAGTGACAAAGCTCTTAAAGGGCCTAGGCAAAGTACACCTTCCAGAAGAAAAACAAAAATAAAGGATCGTATCTACATTTCTCTCCACATTTAAAGGAAAGTTACAACTTGGAAGCAGTCATGAACCCCAATGCTGGAGGGTTTTCATTCTTTTTTTAAGGACCTCACTGGATACCCCACTATCTCATTCTTGTAGTTCTTCTATCAAACGGCGCAAAGTCCAAAATCCCTGATGGAAAAGTCAAGCTTCAGACAGTAGTGAATGTCTAAAATCCCCAATACTGAAAGGGCCTTTGGAGATTAAAATAAACTACTTTATTTTACTTATTAGCTTTTTTATTCATCATCCTGTCAAAGTTGCCTTCATGCTTTCTAGACATATTTTTTTAAATTTTAAATTGTTTTTAGAAACCATATTGATACTAACCTACCCACAAAGGAGAAAGGATTAAAAAGAAGGGATTTTGATTCAATATTCATTCACAATTTCTTAGTACAATAACTTATTATGAAGTATCTATGACAAAAAAATGCCTCTTTTTCCTTTTAAAAAAAAAATTTGGGGGGTAGGGGGGCACCAGTGCCCTCTGGTGGCAATGGGAGGCCCAGCCTTGCTCCTGGAGAGCTGCTGCTGGATTAGAACCGCCAGCCCTGTGGGTCGCAGTCCCACACTCAACCACTATGCTACCGGGGCTCAGCTCCCTTTTTTTTTTTTAAACCAGAGCTGAGGTGAAATCATGTCACCCATTCAAACTGTCCCAAAGGTTTTTGCAAATGAGTATATGTGTATGTTTGTGTGTGTGTGTGTGTGTATATATATGTGTGTGTGTGTATATGTATATATATATATACATATATATACAGCAGTCAGCTAATCTGGTATCAATTTGAGGATCAAGAGTGTAGGTGTGGGGGTCTAGCCTGTCAAGCTGGAGATAGCCAATGAGACTTCTGTGTGGACATGTTCTTTTCCTGAGAATTCTAGGAAATCTGACTGTATTTCCCCCATGGAAGTAAGAGACTCACTCAGTCCCTTGGAGACGCTCTACTGACAAGACAAAAGGCTGATTCCCTGTGAGATATCTCAGAGGAGAAGCCACGTGGACCTACCCTGAAGGAATCAGATCTCTGAAGCCAAAAAAGCCATGTAGAGACTCTTGCCAGTGCTGAGATGCTTAAGGAGTCACAGAGAGGCCCCTACCAGGGCTGAGATGCTCAGAACATTACTGGATCTTAAGACTTCCTCACCCACTGACCTGTGATTGTTCTGCATTTGACATCATTGCATGTACCTCATGAATCTGAAGAAGACTTTATAGACAGGTATTGAACAGATGGGCTAACATCAGACTTGTGGCCTTGGACTAGACTAGGTTTGGATGTTTTCTCAATGTTCAATTGCTTTAGTATATAAACCTCTTTCTTATTCGCATATGCGTTTATGAATTTTTTTCCTCTAGTCTACCTGGACTAATACAATATATGTGTGTGTAAATATATTCCCATGTAAACATACAGATGCGCTACAATAACAAAAGAGACAAGATGAAAGCAGCTGTGAGGATTCTGTATGACATCACCTTATTATGGGCTGTACATTGAATTAAAGAAAAAGCCAGAGACATTTCCATTGGTCAGTCCTGCCAATGAGCTTCAGAGAATCATGGGAGCTGAGCCCTGGCAGCTGGCATTCCCCCCTCCCTTGCTGTGCAATCTTCTTCTTACCTCGACATCATCATAATGGGGGGGCAGGCCCTGCGACCCCCCAGGGGTGATGTACACATTTGAGCCAACCAAGGAGCCAAAGTAACACTCTAGTTTTTCCTGGATCTTCCAAAGTTCATCCTTTAAAAAAAAAAGGGAGGGCATATTATATTATTATATTATATTCTGGATACTGAAACTAAACCATGTCCACACCTCTGTCCTCAAGAACTGACATTCTAGTGCCAACACAGAAAAAAAAAAAATGTGAGTAGGTATGTGCTAAGGGTGACCAAGCAAGAAGGAGTGACAGGAGGATTTTAAACAGGAAATTGGCATGGTCCCATTCACCCTTTTAAAAGCTTGCCCGGGCGATTGTGTGGGAATGGACTACAGAAAAGAAGACCACCAGCAGGAGAGGTGAGTCCTCATATGACCAAGGGTGGTGAGGCGAGAGAGGTTACCTGCTCTCCAGGAATGCTGACTGGACCTGCATATGACCTCTATGCCAAGAGGCAAGGGAAGCAGTAAAACAGAGGGAGGCCTAGGTTTGGCCTGGGGCAGTCAGTCAGCCACCGGTTCTATTGACTAGCATAGGAAAGACTTACAAAAGACAAGCTTTCAGGAGGAAAAACAGCATGCTCTCTTCCAGACACGTTAAATTTGAGCTGCTGAGCTCCTCAAGGAGAGATGTTCCGAGATCCAGTTGACTTTCTAAGTCTGAAGGTCCAGTAAGAAGGACGGGCCAGAGCGGTAAAATTGGGGGTTGTATGTGTGCACACAATTGACCTATTTAAAGCGAGGGGGTACAGAAATGACACCTTGGAAAGGGTAGCAGAAAAAAAGGAGAAATGGGTAATGGGTAAGGTCATGTTCTTTCTTCCAGCCACGGGTGATTCAATTCCTCAGTGTATAAGTCAGGCAGAGGGGCCTAGCTATTCGCCACGTCAGCCTGAGAGAGCAGGAACGGTCCTTTCCCACGATTTCTGGTTACTTCCTTATTTCCGGACTCGAGAGAATAGCAAGGTGTGCATAATAATGTAAGACCCAACAAACCAAGGGTGAACTATTCCCTTGAACCACCTGTCCCTATGGCCTAGAATCAGGGAGGGGTCCTCAAACTTTTTAAACAGGAGGCCTGATCACTGTCCCTCAAACCTTTGGAGGGCCAGACTATAGTTAAAAAAAAACAAAAAAACTATGAACAAATGCACTGTGGGTCTGGGATGAGTCAGCTGCTAAGCAGGACAGGCAGTGGTGGCAAAAACACCCGGCGGACCAGATAAATGTCCTCGGCGGGTCATATGCAGCCCATGAGCTGTAGTTTGAGCACTCTTGGCCTAGATGTTTCTGTCCGGATGTTGATTACTATGCCCATTCACAAGCACCCACAGCACTAAACTTCATCATAGTTTGTTTGACTGAGGCAATCTAAGCTCCCGATATGTTGGTGTTTTTTTTTTTTGGGGGGGGGGGGAGGGGGGGCCTGGGGGAGGGGGGAAGGAGGGGGTAAGGAGAGGAGCAGAGACAAGCCATGGGGAAGATGACTCCAAGCAGCGAAATGACACCAGCACAGGAACCACCACCCATATGCCAAAACATCCGCTTCCTGCTCGTCGGGATGCAAACTAGCCCACTAAAGCATGTGTGTTCCTAGTTCTTAAGTTTCTAAGAACTATTCTCTTAAAGGTACAACTTCCAGCCAGGGAAAGAGCCATAATTAGTTGACAAGCATTTTATCCATAGAAAAGAAATGGAGAACACACTCACTGCCCTGGAGCTGCTTCCTGCCCATTGTGACCCTCACTTCCTGCCCATTGTGACCGTGAAGGGCCGCCCTGCTACATTGGGAGTCCAAAAGTCTCACTTTCCCTGTGGAGTGGCAGGTGTTTTGAACTGCTAACCGAGCAGTTATGAGGCCAGCGGGGGACCACGAAGCTCCCAGCGTCTCTGTTTTCTGAATCATGGCTTGGTCTGATGTCTAACTTCCTTTCTGGTGCTTTGAACTCCACAGACTTTTCAACTTCTTGTGATTGCTTAAGCAAGACCCTCTGAAATTAGAATCTGTCCTACCTACACAATCAAAGAATACTGACACCTCAGCCAGGGTACCAAGGGAGTCATCGTTGGACAAGGACGAGAAGAATCGTCACCAGATGAGGCCTAATGGGATCTAGTGTCCAAACTCCTGGGTTCCATCCACAGAAACATTAGCTGTAATTGACAACAGAGTCCCAGCGGCTGTCAGCGCCGCCTGGATCCCTGCCCCCTCAAAGGAGGGACCTCCTCAGGGTCCTTCCCTTCCACCTTGCTATCCTGCTGCACTGCCGAGTCACAGAGAGGGCTTTTGAGTGGGACAGAGTTTACCTAAAACTGAACAGAGGCTATTAACTCTGTGGGGCCCCCCCATCATCTCAAACCTCTGAGAAAGCAGGTCGGCGAGTCCTAAATTTCCATTTTATAAAAGTGGAAAGTGAGCACAGAGAAGCACAGGACATGGTTTCCCAAATGTCCATCACGGATTCATAATAAATAAGAAACCAGCCAATCCTCCAAGTCTCACATGGAAGAAAACCTCCGCCCCCGCCTGTCTCCCCCCCCGCGCAGTGCCAAATCCCACTGTCAGTGTTCCACAGGCTGCTATGAGCGAGGGGGAGGGCTTGCGGGGCAAGACAATCCAGTCACGGCCCCGCAGCCTCTGCTCTGTGGTAGATGTAGGTATCTTCACCGGAGCCCTAGGAGGATCATGGTTATGCTGCTTCCCACAAGGTCAGCCGTTCGAAGACACCAGCTGCTCCACAAGAAAACAGGCTTTCGACTCCCATAAAGCGTTCCAGTCTCTGAAATCCAGGAGCAGTTCTGCCTTGCCCTGAGGGGTCACGGGGAGGTAGCATCGGCTAAATGGCAGGGAGGTGGGCTTGGTTTTTGTGCGGCACTGTATGGTACCAGGCCTGCCATTACAGTGACAAGCCAACCAAACAGCAACGTCTACCTATCTCCCGCCACGAACCCGCCACAGGGTATAAGTTGAAGGAATCATGCAACTTTGGCTTGTTTTTTATTTTAAAGGTATCATTAATTGGGAGCTAACACATCTATCCTATCATTCCACAGTCCAATCACATCATGCAAATCTGTATGACTGCTACCACGTCACTTTACAAACATGGACTCCTTGACATCATCTCCCTTGTACCCCCCCACCACCGCTGGTACCTTCTCCCCCCCCAAAAAAATAAACTAAAACAACCCTCACTCCACTTGCTGCCCCTATAGGTTCATCAATCCTGGGTTTCATATGCTGAAACACAGGAAAACATGTAACGTTACTGTAATGGTTGACCTCCCAAGACAGAACACCTCTGCGATACACCCTAAAATCATGTTGCTTTCCCAGGCCTTATACGCTCGCAGCATAAGTTCACGTTGGCAGCATGGTAAGGCCATGACAAGCCAACCATGCCCACCCTCGGGAGGCAATTCTGACCCGTTAGCCAGAAAGACTCCACAGAGTCGCAGAAGCAAGAGTGCCTTTACAGACCAAACAGGCGCTCCCTCTCGTCACACTGGCCGGTGGCTAACCCCACCTCCGTCCCTCCTTGAGCGGCCCTCTCGCCAAATATTGTCGGCGCCTCAGTGAGGCTCCACCTGTGGGGGTGGGGGTGGGGAAGGGGATCTATTACCTTGAATCTCTGAGGCTGGTGCAACTGAATCGTTGCCCTTTTCTTATCGAAATCTTTCCTCAGCTGCAGAAAGTGGGCTTTGCCCTCTTTATTTAAGACCTTCTTCTTCCCATGGACACATCGGCAGACATTGACGTCCCGCCCGTAGGATAGGCCCTGGCTGCAGAGACTCTTCAGATCGGTCAACCGGAACAGCGACTGGTAGTAGGTGACCAGGGCCCGGTCATCTCTCTGGAGGAGAAGGGGTTTCTTCTCCCAGAACTCCTTGAAAAAAGCCTCTGTCGGGAGGGGAGAGATGAGACTTTCGAAGAGACTGCTGGGGTTGTCAAAGTTCAAAGTGAATGGCATCCCGGCTGCCTCCATACTGTCCTGCTTCCAGGGGACGGGCCTCACGTTGCCCGCAAACCTTGCTTTCTTGGGCATCCCTCCGTCTTCCAAGCGAAGCGAGTCGCGAGGATGTGCAGACCTCCTTCCAAAATAAAACACACACCAGGTTAGGTCTGCCAGGCCAGGATCACGGGATAACTGCACTTCCACTGTGAAAACTCTTTTGCGGTCAATTCTATTCCAACAGCCACTAGCCATCTGTGGGGAGGCCCGGCTGCAGGGGCGTGCATGCTGCTACGATGCCCAAACTCTGTCCATTTCACACCTCGGCCAGGTCAACCCTGCCTAATTCTGAACATTAGCCAGTGAGGATCCTACGGTTGGTGACAGAATGATCTCAAACAGAACCGTGGAAGACAGGCTACATGGGCCAGAAGTGGCTCACACGTATCAGAGATCGTGGCGATGGCTTTAAGACCAGAAAACACTTAGCTATGTCGCACGTGGATGGATAGCTGCCATGATCCAGAGGCCAGCTGATAGCAGCCTGCAGCCTCTCCTAGAGCCTGACACCAATGTCCTTGCTCCCAAGATATAATTCAACCTCCAGCACCACTCTGAAGACACCATCATCCACAGGAACATGCACGGCACGCAAGCAGATTCACAACTTGCTTCTGAGTAAAAAATGGTCCCGAATTAAGTCATTCCACTATCTCCGGAGTTCTAAATCAGGTTTAATCTATGTCCGTGACTATGGCTGCAATCGGCACAGGGTCCTGAATCTACTTAGGTGTACTGCGTTGCAAGCCCTGGGCCTGGACACTACAAATGCCTGCCTCTTGCCCCAGGTTCCTCCCCTACTGCCCCCACCCCAAGTTTCCACAAGTGCTTAGAGAAGCAACCCACATGTCTTGGCTTAGTGCCACCTGGTGATTGGACCAGGAGCTACAGGACTCGGCCTCTTCCATGGCCCCCTGAACCTCCTTATGCCACATGCTTTTTCTCAAAGTGCCCCCCCGGCCCCCATAACACAACAACCACAACCATCCCAACAGGGGACTAAAAAGTGAAGGATAAAGATCATATGCTAACTATTTTCAAAGCTCTAACTTTATGCTAAGATAACTCAAAACGCTCACTGCTACCAAGTTGAGTCTGATATGCACAGACCTTACAGCACAGAGAAGTGCCCCCTAAGTAGAAAGGCTGAGGTGTCCATAGAAGCAGACTACTGCATTGCCCATAAAATGAGCAACTGGTAGATTCAAATGACTAACCTTTTGGTTAGCAGTTGCATGTTTAACCACTGAGTCACTAGGGCCCCTGAACTATAAAACCACCAAGACCTCACTGCCACCGTTGAGTCAATTCCCCCTCAAAGTGACCCTTTATAGCAGTGGTTCTCAACCTTCCTAATGCCGCGACCCTCGAATACAGTTCCTCAGGTTGTGGTGACCCCAACCAGACAATTATTTTCGTTGCTACTTTATCACTGTAATTTTGCTACAGTTATGAATCGGGTGACCCCTGTGAAAGGGCTGTTCGATCCCCAAAGGGGTCGTGACCCACAAGTGGAGAACTGCTGCTTTATAGGGTTTCTGAGGCTTTGAACCTCTTTAAAGGTCCAGCCAAGTCTATTCCTTCTCCCACGAAGCCACTGGTGGGCTTGGACTACCAACTTGGTGCTTAGCAGTCCAACACTTACCCAACCACACCACCAAACACCAAAACCAAGCTCACTGACAATGAGTCGATTTCAACTGCTCGAGACCACATAGGAAGGAAGAGAACTGCTTCTGTGGATTTCGGAGCCTGTAACTCTTCAGGGGAGGAGGAAGCTTCACCATCGTCCTCCGGAGCGGCTGGTGGTTTGGAACTGCTGCTCTTGCAGGTAGCCACCCAATATGTAATCCACTATGCCACCAGGACTCCTAAAATAAGAGACCACAAAATGTGACCACCATGAAGTAAGTCCTCACTCAGTGCTTCGCCCACTTTAAAGTGTACTTCTTCACCTTGACCCCTTCCTAACGTAAATCTGCATTTCTTACCAGCATCCATGTGGTGACAGTCTGTGGGGGTCATGCACTTGATGTCAATTTCATGACTGCAAGTCTAGGGGTGGAGTCTGGCATGTCAATCTGGAGAAAGCCAACGGGACCTCCATGGACATGGCTTTCCCTGAGAATTCTGGGCAGTCTCACAGTATTTCCCTCATGGAGATGAGAGAACATCTCCCCAGTTGTTGGGAGTCGCTCCACTGACAAGAAAGATGGCAGTGTCCGAAGAACTGGAGGAGCCGGAGGAGAAGCCACATGGCCTTACCCTGATGAAACCAGATCTCTGAAACTGGAAAAAGCCACAGAGAGACCACTGCCAGGGCTGAGATGTTTCTTATACCAATGGATACTGCTGATGGACTCTGAGCCCTAGAACGAGGAGCCATGAGGGGACTCCTGCCAGAGTCGGGACTCTGTACCCACAGACCTGTGACTTCGTGAGTTGGAAGACTTTATAGACTGGTATCAGACATATAGGCTAATACCGGACTTATGAACTTTGAACTGGAAGGGTTGGGATGCTTTCTCAATGTTCTATTCCTCTTGTATATAAACCTTTCCCTTATATCCATATGCATGTCTATGAATTTGTTTCTCTAGTCTACCCGGACTAACACAGGGTCCAAGGCCAATTTTGAATTGCAAAAATCTCCACTTCCAAACTTTGTCCAGCCTCTAGCAAAACTGCCCCAGAACAACCTATTTCCCTTTACAATGCCAGGACACTTCACCTGGAATTCAAAGATCGCAATGAAAACTTCATGACTTTTGAACATGGCAAGTTGGATGTTAAACCACATATGTGTTTGTTTCTTGGAAAGGGAGGACCATTGCGTACACCAGATTCTTAAAGTCCTTGCCCCCAAGCAGACTAAGAATTCACATACTTTGGCAAACAAACTTTCTTACATACCACTACGTTATTCATAAGTGGGGTGGTCTCCTAGTTTGTTTAACTACTGGAATAACAAGAATCCTCTTTTCTACTGCTCAGTCACTACAGCTGAGCAGTGTTTCAACCAGGCCATGAACAGTAGACTTAACATTCACAGTCTGGCCTAGGGCATGGCACCTGTTTCCCTAGAACACTGTGCCTTACAGTGCAACAGCCGATTTTAGAAAATGTCGATGTCACAATATAAAAACTAATGGTCGCACTTTAGCTTCTTAATTTTGTATCCACAAACAGCTCATTCCTTTCAAAATGATCAAGGGCTTTTGCTGGGCAACATAGGGCCACTGGGGAGAAGCAACACAAATTGGTAACAAAAGCCCTCCATGGCAGAGTAACGGTTTAAGATGAGGAAAGAGACACAAAACTTGAGTGTTTTAGGACACATAGTGGTAAACTGAGACCCATTTTCAGAAAATGTTTTCTCTCCTTTTTAAATTTAGAAAGCTTTGCTATGGGAAAATCACACCATCTTCCAATTCCATTTTTCCATGAACTCTTTGAAGCCCACTCATATTTGAAAAGCAGGTTAAAAGCCTGCTTACAAGGTAGGCTCTTGGCTGGCTTCTGGGAACTGAGACTTCAGGGGGTTCACGCCACTATTGGCTGAGTCACAAGAGTGGCTCATCCCATCCAGATAAGTTACACAATCACGATCGTTAATGCTAAACACCTGCTTTCCATCTGGGAGTCCAGAATGTTCAGTCTGTGCCAGGCGTGCCACGGTACTGAATTTCTCATAAGCTTCCATAATTGACCATATTTCACCAAGTATTGTCATAAACTAAAGCAAGCAAACAAAACTCCTCAAAACTAAAACCACTGCCATCAAGTTGGTCTAACTCACAGTGTGTTAGTCCAGGTAGACTAGAGAAACAAATTCATAGACACGCATATGGATACAAGGGAAAGGTTTATATACAAGAGGAATGAAACATTGAGAAAGCATGCCAATCCACTCCAGTCCAAGGTCATAAGTACTGATATTAGCCCATATGTTCAAAACCAGTCAATAAAGTCTCCTTCCAACTCACAAAGCTTATGCAATGACGCTAGGACAATCACAGGCCAGTGGGTGCAGTCTTGTGTGTCCAGCGGCAGTAGAAGCAACCTGGCTTTGGCAGGGGTCCCTCCCATGGCTCGTCCTTTCCAGGGCCCAGGGTCCATCAGCAGTATTCATTGGCGGTAGAAGCATCTCAGGCTTTTCTGAAGTCAGAGGTCTGGTTTGATCAGAGTAAGGCTGTGTGGCTTCTCCTCCAGCTCCTCCAGTTCCTCGGGCACTGCCATCTTGTCTTGTCAGTCGAGTGTCTCCCAACAACTGGGGAGATGGTCTCTCATCTTCACAAGGGAAATATTGTGCGACTTCCCAGAATTCTCAGAGAAAGCCATGCCCACACAGAGGTCTCATTGGCTACCTCCAGATTACAGGCTAGACTCAACCCCTACTTTCCTAATCATGAAATTGACACACGAGTACATGGCTGCCACACACAGCAACCCCATTTCTGAGGCTGTGAATCTTTATGGGCGCGCAGCAGCCTTGTCGTTCTGAGGATCGCCTGGTGGGTTTGAACCACCAACTCTGTGGCTATTATTCTGAAGTTCACCCTACAGCAATACTGCTGGAGGGAAGTGCATACTGTGTAACTCCGGAAGAGTTCTCAGGGGGGTGGGAGGGGGGGGGGCGGCATGTGAAGCCACCAGCAACTTTGAGGGAGTCAAGGGGGGAACTCTGCTTCTATCAAAGTTGTAGGGTTTTGAAATCCCTTGACGTTCCACTGTCCTGCAAGATCAGTGGGGATTAGAATGGACTTGATGACAAAGGGAATTTATGATTTTGTGACACTACACCGGGAAAGGTCCCTGAGAGAGAAGCCCGTGCCTGGTTTCTCACGTGGTCCCGTGCATTTTCCCCCTCTGATGTGCTTGGTATCGTTTCTCTGAACAGATCCACTCTGAGTACAACATGCAGAGTCCTGTGGGTCCTTCCAGTACATCATAGAAAGTGGGGGTGATCTTGGGAAGCCCTGAGTTACTCAAGTTTAATTTTTTAAAATTTAGATCAGAAACTCAACCACTGAAGGTCCCTTACTAGCAACAAATGATTGTATGTTGTGCTGCCAACCTCTTGTCCTCCGCAAGAGATCAGTTCAAAATTTAAGGGGCGTGAGCAGCTGACCTAAGCAAGTGAAAGGTTGGTTTTCTTTAAGCAAGCAAGACACCAAAATACAAAAAATGTGTTCAAACCAAGGGCCACAAAACTCTCACGCCAAAAATGAAATCACTTAATGAATTCTCTCTACCTACAATCGTAACCAAAAATTAAAAAATGACCAGATTTTAAGTGGGACACCATTGACCGGGGGGAGGGGGGAGGGGTTTCTTGATTAAAAATTTGGTCTATATGGAGCAACAAAAATGTTCACAGAGTGCAGAAAATAGTATTGTAATATATTTATTTAATTTTAAAACGCTGTGGCACGTTGTTAAATTGTTAAAAAAAGTGGGACGTCCACGTCTGGTCACTTTAAAAAATAAGTCCCAAGATGGCAGAATAGGCCTCAATACGGCAGAGTGCTTTTGTTGGAATACAAGTCCCATTAGTTACAGTGCCAAAAATGACACCATTTAATGTGGCTCTATGTTTGGAATGAATTCACTTGGGGCTCCTGGCAAATGGGAATCTAACCTGTAGTTTACTGAGCAAATATTCTGTGTCTGTGAAGCTCCGCTTTCCAGTGTGGGCAGGTTTTAACAGGTCCCGGTGAGGGGAGCGTAGGACAGATGACACAGATAACGGAGCTTCCAAAAGTGTGTGGGAAATGGTGAGGAGCTTTTAGCCTTATTTTTCTTTTTCTTTTTTTTTTTTTTGGTAGGCATCACTGTCCCCTGGTGGGAGTAGGAGGCCCAGCCTTGCTCCTGGAGAGCTGCTGCTGGATTTGAGCCACCAACCCTGTGGGCCGCAGTCCTGCAATCAACCACTACGCCATCAGGGCTCAGCCCTTAGCCTCATTTTTCCATGAACTGTTTGAAGCCCCCTTGCATCACCCTGATAAACATACAAAATTTGTTATGACGCTTCACATTTTGAGGAATGAAAAATAAGTTCTGTGTGCTGGAATCAGAAATACGGTAATAAAAAGAGAGTACTGTGTCTAAAATAGTACAGCCAAGTAGGAATCTCACAGACCACCCAAATAGATGCTAGAGTAAATATTTTTACGCAACTAGGCGGAGGAGGAAGAGGGACACAAGATTTTTTTTTTTAGGCAATTGTTTCCAATGTGAACCAACTATAAATAACACAGTGCAAACAAAAAGTCCTAGCCCATAATTTCCAAATTACCCCACAGATAAAACTATACACTAAAGTCGAAACAACTTCTGAAATATTTAAAAATATATTAGCATGAGAGTCAGTATCGATGCCCATCTTATAGCTACCAAATGAGTTCAAATCTTCTTGAGAAGCTATGCCTTGCTGCACCAGTAGAGAGAGCCTCCATTCTCCTTACTCCTGTTGGGCAGCTGTCAATCAGAAACAACTCCACAGCAGCCTGGTGGGAAGCTCCTTTTCTATTATAAGCCTTTCTTTCTTTCTTTTTTTTTTTTTTTGGCATCACTGCCCTCTGGTGGTCATGGGAAGCTCCTTTTCTCCAATGATTTTCTTTTCTTTTTTTAAAAAAATCATTTTATTGGGGGTTCATACAACTCTTATCACAATCTCTACATACATCCATTGTATGCAACACACATTTGTACATTTGTTGTTATCACCATTCTCAAAAGATTTTCTTTCTACTTAAGCCCCTGGTATTAGCTCCTCCTTTTTCCACTCCCTATCTGCTTCCCCCTCCCTTGTGAGCCATTGATAATTTATAAATTATTATTATTTTGTCTCGTTGAACACTGTCTGATGTCTCCCTTTACCCACTTCCCTGTTATCTGTACTCCAGGGAGGAGGTTATATGTAGATCCTTATAATTGGTTCCCCATTTCTATTCCACCTTCCCTCCACCCTCTCTCCAGTAATTTTCTACAAGTCAATAATAAGAAGTTATCACCTTCTTCAGAGAAAGGGTGTGAAACAAACATTGAAATATCCTTAATGCAGGCTGAGCCCCGGTGGCATAGTGGTTGTGCACGGGACTGCGGCCCACTGGGATGGAGGTTCAATTCCAGCAGTGGGGCTGGGTCTCCTACTCCCACGGCCGGAGAGCAGTGATGCCCACCCCCCCACCCCCACCCCCCAAAAAAAGAAATATCCTTAATGCTTTTAGAGATTTTTTACTCACTTTTTCATCCTTTGTATGCAATTTTAGAGGAGAGTCAGACACAGTCTTAGAGAAAACATCTCAATGGCCTAAATGTGTGCACAAACAAATGTGGTGAATAAAGTTGTTGGTACCTGGCTATCAAAGATACAATGTCTGGGGTCTTAAAGGCTTGAAAATAAACAAGCATCCATATAACTCAGAAGCAACAAAGTCCACATGGAAGAAAAGCACCAGCTTGTGTGACCACAAGGTATCAAGGGAAGCAGCTATCAGACATCAAGAACAAAAATCATATCATTACATGCTTACCTTTCTGATAAAATCGCATAAGATAAAAGTGTGTATAAGCAATTGTGAAGAAAGGTGATGGTGGTCGGCTATCAAAAGATATAGCGTCTAGGATCTTAAAGGCTGGATATTAAACAAGCGGTCAGAAGCAAGAAAGCACACCTTGAAAAAGCACACCAGCCTGTGGGAACACGAGATGTCAAAGGGATCAGGTATCAGGCATCAAAGAGTTAAAGATTATATCATTATAAATGAGGGGGAGTGCAGATTAGAGACCCAAGGTCCACTTGCAAGGAAAGTGACATCCCTTCACAGAAGGGTCCTGGGGAGGATACGAGGCAGTCAGGACAGTGTAGCAACAATGATATATGCATCTTTCCTCCAGTTATGCTTCCTCCCTCCCACTATCATGATCTGAATTTTACCATACAAATCTGGTTAAATCAGAGGATATACATTGGAACAGATAGGAACTGCAAACTTGGGGATTTAGGGACAGATGAGTCCTTTAGGACCAGTGGGAAGAGTGGCGACACCGGGAGGGTGGAGGAAGGGTGGAGCAGAAAGGGGGAACCGATTATAAGGACGTATGTACAACCTCCTCCCTGGGGTATGGACAACGGAGAAGAGGGCGAAGGGACACATGGGACAACAGTCAACAAGACAAAATTATAATAGTTTATAAATTACCAAGCGTCCATGAAGGAGGGGATAGCAGGGAAGGGGTGGAAAAAGGAGGAGCTGATACCAAGGGCTTAAGTGGAAAGAAAATGTTTTGAGAATGATGATGGCATCAAAGGTACAAATGTGCATAGGGATTGTGATGAGTTGTATGAGCCCCCAATAAAATGATTTTTTTTTTTTTTGGCATCACTGCTCTCTGGCGGTGGGAGTAGGAGGCCCAGCCCCACTGCTGGAATTGAACCTCTGTCCCAGTGGGCCGCAGTCCCACGCACAACCACTACGCCACTGGGGCTCAGCCCAAAATGATTTTTTTTTTAAAGAAAAGAAAAACGAGTTTGATGTCAGACCTGGACTGATAAAATCTATTCATCACACACACACACACACACACACACACACACAAAGATAGTTTGGGGGTGAGGACTGGAACAAATGCTTCATTTACTGGGGATTCTTCTTCTAATAGCAGCTATTATTCACTTAGGTATTTAAAAGTAACACTGGAGCCAAAAGGCATCTTCAGTATCAGCAGTTAGCATCGACCAGGAGTTGGAAGTGTGATGGTCTTCATAACCCCTGAGCAATCGTTTCACTGAGTCGCAGTTCACAAAGTCACCAGGAAGGCTGAGTCCCAAGTCCAACCTGAAGGGTGAGCACTTCTGGCAGCAGGGCCCCAGAAATGTGCATTAACAGAGTAAATCCTCCTGATAAGTTATATATCTACCCACTGACCTAGAGCACGATGGTCACACTCCACTCGATTAAAACCACACCCACTGTCAGAAATTATACATTGCCTGCAACAAGCTTCCCAGGGAATTTTTGCCACCCACAGAAAGGCCTGCCTATTCAGAAAACGGGGTAGTACAGTTCACTTAAATCTATGGCTTCGTTTTAAACCGGAAATGGATTCTAATTTTAGAATTAGAACAAGTGCCTTTCTGTGTAACGGTCTGGCCTTGGGACAGGAGGCTCCATTTTAGGCTCAGTGCCTCCATTTCACCATCTCTTCTGAGGTTCAAACCGCGGTTTTCTGGGTTTTCTGGAATTTCCTGGACACGGGCTCATTTCTAAAAATGCACACACCCCACCCTGCTGTCACCCTGCTGTAAAGCTTAACGACTGTCTCCCTTGGGAAATTCAGCTGTGCCCACCCTGCTGTAAACCCTTAGATAAGCTTCACGACTGTCTCCCTGGCGAAATTCAGCTGTGCATGTATTTCCCACCAGAAGTTTCCCTCCTGAAAAATTTTAAAATGCAACTGTTCCCGTCAAGCCCACCAGGGGGGTATAAAAACCCTTCCTTTTGTCCCCTTGGTGCGGCTTCCTCAGATCACACTCCTCTGAGTTTTTGAGTTGCGGAAGTGGCCCGCAAGCCGTCCAACAAAGCCTGCCCTAATCTCTGAAATGGCCTCTCACTTTACTTCCAGCCGAACAGTAACCTTGCAAAAACCACCCAAGTGTGGCGGGCAGGAAGGGTGTAAATTACGTTCTGCACCTAGAAGGAGCCCAGTGAAATCAAATACCGTGCACGCACGCGATGTACACCTAATTGGTGGCAGAATCAAATCATCTGACTCCCAGCGGGGCATTTGCTTCTTCAAAACACAAGCTGATTTTATTAACCTGTTGGACAACCCAAGTGTGGGCCAGGCAGGTGGCCGTTCTAAATACAGGATGGGCAGGAGGCAATTTTTAAAGTCTGGGTAGGAGTAGAGATGCCGCTTCCCACGCCTCGGATGCCAGGTTGCCCCAGCAGCAGCAGGCACGGCTCTTAGGCCCGATCTGCCACCCGACAGGCGGGCATACGTGAGCCCCAGTGTCCACGGAAAGGAGCGCGGCGCCGGACGAATGCGGGGTCACCCTCCTGGCCAAGCCTCCAAACTTTCCGTGCGTTCAGCGAACTCCCCGAGGGGTGACCAAGAGCGAGCACGTGGGCCACTCTCGGCACCGAGATGACCGCCGGGGCGCAGGCCACTCGGGACCCCCAGGTCCCGGCTGCCCTAGACGCTCCGGCGCGCAGGGACCGGGACCCGGTCCTAAGCCCGGAGCCCCCGCCCCGCCTGGTCCCCTGGGTCTCCCGGGCGCCCACATCGCCGCGAGCGCGCGCGTGCCCGCCCGATCCACGCGCCCCGGGCCCGCGGCTACACGGAGCAGGCGCCCCGCTCGCCCCCACTCACCCGGAGGGGCCTGTTGCGCGCGGCCGCGAGGCGTCGGGGCGGAGGCGGGGGGCGGGCCCGGCGTGAGCACGCTCCGAGCGGCGGCGGGCGGCGCGCTCGGCTCCCACGCCCCCAGCCCCACCCTCCTCCTCGCCCCACCCCCGGCCGCCGCCCGGTCGCGGGAGAAGGTCAACTCCTAGTGCGGGGTGGGCTGCATTTCCAGCCCCGGTGAATCTTTCTTCCTCCTGGTGAATGTTTTGGGTTTCGCTGGGGAGCAATATCAGCTCTGGGCTCGGGATAGTGTTTACATACATCGATTTTTTAAAACATACTTTTATTGGGGGCTCATACAACTCATCACACTCTACACCTAAATCCATTGTGTGTCAAGCACATCTGTACATGCACTGCCCTCATTCTTATAACATTTGCTTTCTATCTAAGCCCTTGGCATCGGCTCCTCATCTTTTTCCCCCCTTCCTCCCCACAACACCCCCCCATGAACCTTCATAATTTATAAATTATTATTACTTTATCATTCATATCTTACACTGTCCAATGTCTACCTTCACCCACTTTCCCGTTAACTAGAGAGAGGGTTATATGTAGACCCTTATAATCGGTTCCCCCTTTCTATCCCTCTCCCCCTCATATTGTCACTCTCATCACTGGTCCTGAAGGGATCATCTGTCCTGGATTCCCTATGTTTCCGGCTCCTTTCTGTGCCCGTGTACATGCTCTGGTCTAGCCAGATTTGTAAGGTAGAACTGCTACATCGATCTCTTTATGAATGGAGAAACTACGGCTGGAGATGGAACATGAGCTGTCCAGTTGGGAGAGCTCATGGGTTATGTACATTAGGGGTTGTCTATGGCGCGGTGGTTAAGCACTAAGCTAAATACCAGGTTGCTAACTGCAGAGTTGGTGATTCACATCTACCCTTTGGGTCCACTGTAGAACTGGGCTGTCGGTTATGTTCAGATTGCAACCTAGTTAAACCCTGCGAGTTGGGTCGCGTCTTCACGTGGGTCAGTGTGAGTGTAAAATCGACTCCATGACACCACAGGGAAACGTGGCTGTACAGTGCTGCTTGGCACTCACTAACCCAACTGTAGTGCAGACCCAATTGCTCCAGACGAGTTGCTTAATCCCAATTTAAATGATCGTGAATAATCTTTATGACTATGGCTAAAGATGCAAAGAACAAAACGGAGTATTCAGAATAATTTTGGGCTAACATTTTTTTTTAACTCTTACTATCTTGTATCGCTTGGGTGGGTGGCTAAGTGGGTGGGGGCTTGATGGCATACCTCCACTTTGCTGCTAACTGGGCAGAGAAAGAGGCTCAGAGCAAGCCCTTGTTTCATTTTGCTGAAATAATTGACACCAGCAGCTATTTCCGTTGATCTTGAGAGGCAGGAGCCAAGGTAGACAAAGGGCACCTTAGTCTGATTCTTGTCCAGAGGCAACAATAACAGTGCATCTTGAATTGAGTTCTTACTGTCTGCCAGACACAATACTGTTTGTGTGCTTACTCCACCACCATATACTTAGCCCCAATAACAATCTTGTTTCTGCCAACTCTGAGATCTTCAGCAGCATCAGAAGAGGTATTACAGCTCGTTACCCAGCATGGAAATGGCAGAAGTAAGATGCAAAAGCAGTCAGTCCACTAGATCCTGTCAGTCCTTCACTGTCTTTCTTTAGAACCTTTGATCTTTCTGTCACAATTCCCCAAGAAAACAGGGATTCACATCAAATTTCTCTCCTGCAGATAACGATCACTACAACAAACAAGACCCTCTAATTTCGTTGAGTTGATATTGCTTTTCTTCTATCACTTCAAAACATCTATTCAAGGTAATATAGGGCCAAATGAATAAAACCTGTATTGATGTTACCTGGATTCAGAAAATGGCCATTTCTCACCCCTGGCCATTAAATGCAAAATCAGCGCTTTGTGTCTGCCATAAAGACAAATTCCAAAGTTGGAGGCAACATAAAAGACCCCGTTCTCGCAAATAGAATAGTCCCTGGGATGTCCAACAGAACAAAAGAGCATATTGAAGTCACCTCTACTGAGGAAAGTCCTATCTGTAGAACAGATTGCCTGATGAAAAATTAATTTATCTTTCAATATGTTCTCTCTCATTCTTCCATTGTGATCCAGATTTCTTTTTGCAGTGTAACAAGCAAAAAAAAAAAAAAAAGTCCTTAATACAGGGCCTGGCATATCTGTACAGAAAAGAGAAGAGGGAATTTGAGGAAGGTTCAAGGGGCAGGACAAGCGCATTATAAGTATCTACCATATTCTGAATATGCTGCCTCTGATGCTTTTTTTTTTTTTTGTCTTTCTTTCTTAGGCCAGGGAGTTTTCAAGTTCTTCTAGAGGACATAAAGCAGACTAATGGCCAGTATTCAATTTGCTTCTTCTGAAAATTTGTTTTCAAAAATCAGTGATTTGGTTTCTGCTCAAGGATCCCTGGTGGCACCATGCATTAAGTATTACACTGCTAACTGCGGTCTTCGGTTCAAGCTTACCAGTCGCTTGGGGAGAGGCAGAGGAGGCAGTCGACTTTCATGAAGATTGACAACCCAGCAAGTCCTGTGAAGCATGTCTCCTCGGGTCCACACGATCGTGGAGTCAGGGTTGGTTCCATGGCATTGATGATGAGATTCCCTTCCTCATGAAAACCATGTCAGTGAAGGCTCAGCGCTCCAGACCTGTCTGCAGAAGAGCTTACAGAGATGCCCCCCCCCATCCCAATTTCTGAATCAATACGTCGATGACCCTCCGCGGGGTCTGAATACAAGATGCCCCAAAGGCAGGGGAGCATTTTCTGCATACCATGTCCCAGGACATTTCTGAGAAAAGCCAGCTTTGTCAACCTTTTCTGTGGTCCCCTTGGCCCTTTTCCCCGCAGCCCCAAGATGTAAGCAACTCCTTGTGGCTCCCTGTCACGCCCTGTCTGCATGGAAGTGAGGTTGCAACAGTGCCTCCATGTCCTCCCTGCCTTTGGTCAGAATGATGCTGGTGTGTTACACATGGCTAGACTATGAGCTGCACAAGAACTATTTTAGAACGAAGATGTTTCTGAGTTTCAGTAACTGACTGCCCTTGAATGTCTCGACCCTAATCTGTAAAGCCCCATATGCAGTGTTCCCAGGAAAAGCTCAGGTGTTAAGGCTCAGTGCAGAATTCTGTTTCAGTAACTGCTGCTTGCTTGCATCATTGCTGCGATAAGCTCGTTTACTCAGCCCAATAAAAACCCCAGCCTGCAAGCAATCGGGGCCTTTCTCTCTCTTTGGGAGTGAGGGCTCCTGCGCAGGTTTTTTGCTTTCCCTCTCTTTTCTTTCTTTATTCTCTCTTTTTCCTTTCTAATAAAACTTGCTCTTACATTCACAAGTCACTAAGTTGTTCTTGTCCGACAAAACGTAAACACGTGCAGGGCTGAGTCCCGGTGGTGTAGTGGTTGAGAGCGGCACTGCGGCCCATTGGCTTGGCGGTTCAAATGCAGAAGCAGCTCTCCAGAAGCAAAGCTGGGTAGCTCCCATGACCACCAGAGGGCAGTGATGCCCCCCTCCCAAAACAAAACAAAACAAAGTGCAACAGGTGCAGAGGATCACAATGTGTGGTGCAGTGTTTAGGGTCATTTGCTCTAACCCTATAATGAACATGACTGAGTGGGTGGGATACAGAAAGGCTTCTCCCTAGGTGGTCACATGGCTTGCTAACCCATTGTTTGGTCAGATGTTTAGAAATTACTATTTCCCTGAGGCCATGAGCCATCCAGAGCTGTTGACTGTCCCACATAGGTGGGACCCACACCCTGCTGATAAGGAGCGTGGATTGTGTCTCTGGATGAGACACAAAGACAAGGTCTAGCTAACTCAAGGACAACCAAAGCTAGACTGCCATCTTGAATATAGGATGCGCCAATCTTGTCGCAAGTGTACCCTAGTCCCTCCCATTCCCATTGCAAGTACACCCCTAACTCGGCCCCTTCCTGTCATGCATATGCTTATTGGACAGTCCTTTCCTGTTACGTATGTGGTTACCTGTAATCAGGGGGCCTTGAATGCCCCTGACTGAGTATATATAAGCCTGGGTTAAAAATATACTCTCTCTTCTTACCCTTCTCCCGCTCTCTGCCTGCTGAGGACCTGCCTGCTGAGATCACGGCCATCTGGGAGGTGAGCATGCTGCCATAAGATATACCTGACTCCTCTATTTTACCTTCTATCTCTATGCCTTTACTATGACCTTTATATAATACCGCCATCCAGTTGCACCTTCAGACCCCCCACGATTGTTAGAGGCTGGTTTATTCTAACATGAGTGTACAGCGTGGGTGACTCCTCCCTCTCTGTGTAATTGCTCAGTTACGTCATAGACTGAGACTGGAACAGATGTTCTGTGATGGCCCTATTGCTTGCAAACTTAGGTCAGCCTGAGGATCTCTGCACCAATTTCCACTGTGTATTCAGTCAGGTTGGAATCATTCATTCATTCTGAGAACCCTGATAAAAAACAAAAGCATCAAGGATTTTCATTTTAAGTAATTATTTTTCAATGAAAATTCATTGCAGCCAAGTCAATTCCAACTCACGTCAATCCTTTAGCGTAGAACTGCCCCACAGGGTTTCCACGGTTGTCATCTTTATGGAACCACACTGTCACATCTTTCTTCTGGAAGAGCCTCTTGGGTTCCACAACCACTTGTAAGTGTTGGTGCACAGCTGAGCACCCTGACCACAGCCTGAATTACTCAACTGAAGGGAGCACACATTCTACTCTCTATGCAAGTGGTACCCGCCGTGTATGTGTAGTCTCTTGGCTAATAAAAAAGTCTACTTTTTTTCTTGCATATGCCTCAATTAATAGACATGTTGTTGTGTGTCATTGAGTCGATTCTGATTTTTGGCGACTCCACATGGTACAGAACAGAACCACCCCATAGTGCTTTGTTGGCTGTAATTTTATATATATAAATAATTTATAAATAAATAATATATGAATATAATATATAAATATGCAATATATTTATATATACAAATATAATATATAATATATAAATAAATTATATATATGGATCTTACATCTCTTATCACAATCTATAGATTCTTTCAGAGTGTCAAGCACATTTGCAAATATGCCACCATCTTCATTTTCAAAGCATTCTCTTCCCACTTGAGCCCCTGATATCAGCTCTCCATATCTTCCCACTCCCTCTCCTCCCCATCCTCCCTCAGGAAACCTTGATAAACTGTAGATTATTTTTTCCATATCTTAAATCATCCTTTGTCACCCCTCACCCACTTTTCTGTTATTTGTCCCCCTGGATGGGGGTTCTAGGTTGATTCTTGTGATTTCTTCCCCCTTTCTCCCCACTACTCCCTCTAATCCTCTTGGTATCTCTACTCTCCTTGTTGGCCCTGAGGAGTTTATCTATCCTGCATTCCCTGTGTTGTGGGCTCTTATCTGTAGCCATGTGTGTGCTCCAGTCTAATCTGATTTATAAGGTAGAAGTGAAGTCATGATAGTGAGGTGTAGAATGTGGTTAGCTTAGTCCAGCTGAAAGACTTTGAACTTTAAGAGGAAAACTCAAACCTAAGCCTCACTCTTATCAAGTCTCTTCTGCCTTGTAGCAACTGTATAGGTCAGAAGAGATCTGTCCCTTTTGAGTTTCCAAGGCTGCACATCTTGAAGGAGGGTTGAAAGCCTCATCTTTTGACTGTGGAGCACCTGGTGAGTTTGAACTGCTAACCCATTATGCCACTGCGGATAAGGAATAATTCTTTAAAATTATTAAAATAGTATTCACCTGATAGATATAATTGCTAAATTCTTCTAGCACACAGAACATGACATCATAGGATGAATTAAATACAGTTGGCCACACACACACACATACACACACACACACTACCCAAGTCTAGAATTGTACTGTACAGAATGGAGCTTTTGTAGTTCACATTTTTCCCACTAGGTGAACATCAATTAACTTTGAGTTAGTGCACCCAGTGACGTCACCTGGGAAGATTCTCTCTGGTGGCAGTGAATTTTTTTATGAAAGCAGTTTCCCTTGAGTCATGTTATTTATTTATTTTTTTGAGGTCTGATTTAACAAAGCAGCATGTGGCTATGAAATTTTGTTTTCTGCTTGGGAAAAATGCTGTTGAAACTATTGCAATGTTGAATATGGCTCACATGGACAGTGCTTTGGGAAAAACTCAAATGTCTGAGTGGTTTTTCGCATTCAAAAATGGCGACTGTCCATTGATGGAAAATCTCATTCTGGACACCTGTCAACTTCCTGAACAGGTGAAAATTTGGAGTGGTAGTGCATTTGGATTTTGTTCCACTAGGTCAGACTCTTATTTAAGCTTTCTATTTAGAGGTTCTGAAAAGATAGCATAACAATATGCCACCAAAAAAGGCCTGATTTGTAGCAGACTGAGGATTGGTTTTGCCACCATGAAAATATACCTGCTCATGCAACCATCTCAGTGCACTAGTTTTTGGCAAAAAACAAAACAAAAACAAAAATTCGCATGCCTCTCTTGCTCCAGACACCTTCCTTATCTTACCTTGTTCCTGCTACTTCTTTTTGTTTCTGCAAATGAAGAGGGACATGTAGGACAATGATGTGATAATGAAGTAGAAGTGAAGAAAAAAACGAGGGAGGTGTTGTCAGCCATCCAAACAAGTAAGTTTGAAAAATGAATAGAGTTGCAGATTTGACAAATGTATTATGTGTAATTGAGAATAATTTGAAGATGATAAGGTTGTTTTATAACAAACTTTAATACATAACTTTGAGTTTTTTTTCAGGTTTTTTTTTTGGTACTCCCAAAAAATATATATATTCTTGTGTGGGCATGTGCATGCACACCATTCTCTTCACTGACAAAAAGACTTAAGCAAGAGACTCTCCGATGGATGTTATAGAATAATTTGAGAATTTTAGTAACTTCTAAAGAACCACATTTGTTTGAGAATAATCCAAATAGAAGCTTTTCAAAATTAGAGTCATTATCCATCTGGAAGAATTCAATAATTGATTTTAAAAAGCTTACCACCTTGGTTCTGAATAATATTTTACATACGTAGGAACCTACATTTTTGACACCTGAGAGGCAGGAAAGGAGTTTTCTTCAATTTTGAGAACTAAATTAGAATAGTTTATAAAATTGAATTGGGTTAAAATTTCCAATTTCTCTGCTTGTTTGCAGACTCTAATTCCTTTTAGAGTCCGTGTCTGTAAGAAAGTCAGTGCTTGGACTTCCTTTCCCTGAAGGCCAGAACCCACAGGGGAACACATGACTCAGGATTTGGCTGATGAAATTACTCCCTACAGCCGGGGTGGAGAACTTCTGACCTATAAGCCACATAAGACCCACAAAATCATCAAGATCAGCTAACATCACATGCTCCACCAAAAAGAAGCAGTTCCATCATCACTTTAAACATAAACCAAACTCACTCCCATTGCATTGATGTAGACTTATTGCCAATAATGACAGGGACAAAGGATATCCAGGGTTCTAAAATTGATGGTGAGGGGCTGTAGCGTTCCCCTTTGATTTTGATCAGTTGAAATGTAGCCGAGAGAAATTACTGGAGAGGCAGACAATGGGTAAACATGATTCTGGGACAGGAGGAAAGAAAAAAGGAGAAAAAGAAAGAAGAAAGTAAAAATGGATATAAATATAAATATATATGTAAATATATAAAGATAGTTGTATTTGTCTACGTATGTATATGTATACATATACATATGTAAATACAAGGCAGAAGATAGGCGTTGGTCTCTACATATATCTCACAACGACACAAGAATGACTTGTTCGAATAATGTGGCATTATATGATAGTCACCTTCCCAACACAATTGCTGAAGACAAAATGGGTGCATAAGCAAATATGGTGAAGAAAGCTGATGGTGCTCAGCTATTAAAAGATATAGTGTCTGGGGTTTTCAAGGATTGAAGTCAAACAAGCAGCCATCTAGCAGGGACAATAAAAACAAAGCCCACAAGGAAGAAGCACCCAACCTGTGTGATTATGAGGTATTGACGGGGATAGGTGTCAGAAGTTCAAAATCAAGCAATCAAATTGATGTGAAGAAGCATGGACAAAGTGAAGACCCCAAATCCAGCTGTGAAATAATTGGACAGTCCCTCACAGAAGAGTCAATGAAAGTGATAATAAATCCAGGGATAATAAATCAGTATACCACTGATGAAACACATAACTATCCTCTAGTTCTTCTAGTTCTTTAATATTTCTTCCCCTTACTATTATGGTCTTTTGTTTTACCTCATTGACCTTATTATACCTGTGCATGTTCATTTGTATAATTAAGAGTGTTTGATGCATGAAAGTCAAGATAGGTAACTCTTTGTAAACAGTAACAGGGGTAATGACTCCCTCAGTGTTTGGGAAGGGATGTGTGTGGAGAAGCCGGGGAAAGAGGAGCTGCTAGCGGTGATGACTCTAACTGTGCTTGAGGAAAACTGTGGGATGAAGACAGAACTTTTCCACAATTATTATACTCTAAAATATTAAGCAATTTACCAACATCTAGTATGCTAGCCATTCTCACTGACACTCCCAATTTTATGAAGGCTTTGCATGTCTCAAGTTAGGAGAATGATCTGCTTC